>JASSUY010036396.1:39785-55423 GCA_032466535.1 Forpus xanthops
AGGCTGCGTGGAGACCTCATAGCAGCCTTCCAGTATCTGAAGGGAGCCTATAGGGATGGTGGGGAGGGACTCTTCATGAGGGACTGTAATGAGAGGACAAGGGGTAATGGGTTCAAACTTCAACAGGGGAAGTTTAGATTGGGTCTGAGGAAGAAATTCTTTACTGTGAGGGTGGTGAGGCACTGGAATGTGTTGCCCAGGGAAGTTGTGAATGCTCCATGGCTGGCAGCGTTCAAGGCCAGGGTGGACATAGCCTTGGGTGGCATGGTTTGGAGGGAGGTGTTCCTGCCCAGAGCAGGGGAGTTGGAACTAGATGATCTTAATGTCCTTTCCAGCCCTAACTATTCTATGACTCTATGATGCCAGGTGTTTTATTGCTCCTTATCTGTTTAGCGCCACAAGCTTCAGTAGCAAAAAAGCACATATTTCTCTTAAACAAAAGATCTTCATAGCCTTCTTCTGAGCTCTCCTTACACCTTCATGCCTTCCCATTCAAATTTCCCATTTTGAAATATTCACTCTGTGCCTCTATTTCCCTTATTAGTCTCTGGGATGAAAAATGACTTTGTGACTAAAGTATGAGAATATAGAAAACTGAAATTTTCTCTCATCAATTGCAGAGCCAGGTGTCAGTGAGAAATACTTCATCTTTCTGGTTATCAGTTTCTTCATCTGGCAAAGAAATCTATTCCTATATTCCATAATTATGTATGGTTTGTGATATGTATAGTGTATATGTGTGTGTGCTTGAATTATTTTCACTGATATTACATGTTATTAACTTCGATTGTGAAAATACAGTATTTTTGTTTCCCTTTCAGCTGCTGTGAAAAAGGATGGGGAGAAGAAAGGTAAATCAATTATTTTTCCTTGACTGAAGTTTCTTTCAGGCTGTGACTGCTGTGAGAAATGTTTCTTTTATTCAGTGATACAATCGTGATGACATACACCACCTCATGCGCTACCATCAGCCAGCTTTATCTACTCCTACTGTGATAACACAGTTGTCATTTCCAGTATTGTTAGCTTCTTTTTACCACAGGCCAACACAGCCCAGTATCAGACACTTCATCTTTCTGACTGGGAAGAAAATGAAAGCCCTTTGTTACCATGTTAGGATTTGTCAAAAAGAGCAAAACTGGCAATGCACCGTGCATGCTGACCTGGCTGTTAGTTCTTTGAAGAAGACACTTTCATAAGCACATTTAGTTTCCTCTTTTCTGGCATGCATGGAGCACGCATGTAATATTTGCTGAAGTCTTTCTTTGGTATTTTAACATATTAGTAGAAAAAATTGCCCAGAATCAGAGTCTAAAACATTTCTTAAAATGCTTAAAGAAAAATATACTGGATTTATCAGGCACTAAATATCTATATATAAAATAAGATCTCCTGAGTTGAAACTTCTTTGTAATGTGTCAATTTTATTTGAAAAACAAAAATAACAAAACATTGTCATTAAGGCATTTTTCTTTATTCAACTTTATTCATTGTTTTCTTTATAAGACATTCCTTACTCACTAAACCAGGAATGTTTCCAGGAATTTTCCGTGGGTTTGAGAGGATTATTTCATATTCAGCATTGAGTAAGTGAGGAAAAAAATGGCTCTTTATTTCTGAAGTTTACTAACAGGGGGCTAAGGGGAGAGAAGTGTCTTTTGTTATTTCAAAAAGATTTGGAAATTCCTTGATTCACATAGTTGAACAATGGCGCCAACCTTTACTGTCTATACATAAACATGTTTTCCATCCTGATAGTTTATTATTTTTTCCATTATCCCTACTATAGAGTTGTTAACTGAACTGGAAAAAATTTATAATCTCAACTGTTTCAACAGTTCATGAGTGAAATCTTGGCTGTGCTGATGTTAGTGGCAAAATTCCCATTCACTCCACTGGAGCCAAAATTTCATTTCATATGTTTAACCAAATAATAAAGCTCATTTTTTCTTATCAAAATCAACCATGCTTAATAGGGATCAGGCAGGATATTTTGTCCAAAGATTAATTTACAACAACTGGGGCATGAAAGGTAGCACACAAAACAGGGAGAATCAGAAAACTGGCAACTGCACTTAGAGTCAGCGGTTTTCAGACCTCAAAACACCTTCTGTGTTCACAACCTTCAATTTATCACATGGACTGTTACGTCCTCAATGGAAAGAAAGGAGTGAGGTAATTGTTGAATGTGATACTTTAGTCAGGCTTGACACAGGTTATGAGTGCATTCATTTACAGAAGAATATCAAGCGAATTTGTTCGAAATACCTACTGCTTGGTTCATTTTTTTCATGGGTTGGGATTTTTTTCCTCCATAACAATAATTTTCCCTATCAAAATTGATTTAAAAAATAATTTGTAATGTGCATGCTTTGAAATTGGATCAATTTTCCCATTACATCCTCTTATTTATATAGTTTCTGAAAAAAAAAAATGAAATAATAATATTGTCTGATTTCTGATTTTGTTGGAAGGATTTTACCAACAAGTATATATAGGATGCTTTCAAGTACCTGGCTTAGGGCAGCCTGTACCTCATCTTGAGATCATGACTAGCTTCTCCACAGAAACATGGAGGTGCAGCCTGAAAGTCAGCTTTGGTCATTCTTAAGACATCATTATTTTATTTATTTTGGCAGTATAACTCCCTCTGGTTTTCTGATATACTACATTGCCAGCCTAGGAGGTAGTGATTCTAGTGAAAACCATGTTAGGCAAATGAAATTTTCCACTAAGGATAATTCAGGGATGTTCCTGTCTTCAGTAGATATACACTAAACTGGACAAATGGAGAGAAGTAACAAAGCCTCCTCCAAAAACATGAACATGTCATGTTTTATATAGCTTCAGACTCTCTGCAGGCCCAACATGGAAAGTATTGCTTGTTAGTAGCTAATTTCTATTATGACCATTTTTTTTTTTATTTCTTCTTATTCTGTTATGATAAAAATTGCTCCAGGCTGCATGTCTATTCCTCTGACTGGCAATAAACAAAGGACAATGATGTTTTATGGTTTTCCTTAGAAATACAGTATTTTTGCCCAGTTGCAACAGTAATAGAAGTAGCCAGCCAGAGCTCCAAATTGACTGGCTCATTATCCAAAATATATTGGATAATATAGTAGTATGCATAGTTCAAATACCGCTTTACCATTTCTTATGCAAATCACTACAAACATAGCGTATAGGCACTGTACTGTATGCAAAGCTTTCTCCAATTATTCTTTTTCCAATACACACCCCTCTTCTAGAAAAACAATAATGATTAATACAGTGACAAGCCAGCATAGAAAGAGAATAGAAGATGGAATGTAATTTTCTATCAATGGTGCATAGCCTAAATCAGACATAGAGGAGTTTGAAAGACAAAGAAAGAAAAAAATGAAGATGGAGAAATCTTACATACCTCAGTGATGCACCAAATATCAGAGGTACCAATAAGAACCTTAAAGAACAATTTATACATTAAATTTATGCATTAACCCTTTCTATTTAAAAGGTTAGCTCTCTAAAACTTTGTGACTGTAGTCCTAAGAATTTGTGACCAAAGCTTCAGCTTCCAGCATCTGTTACGGCTTCTTTCAATGTGTGTGGGAGAGAGGCCATGTCATAGAAATGTGTAAAATGTTGACAGTTACTAAAGGGCAAGAGGTAGCAACCTTTAGCTTGAGTAAGACAGTTCCTAAAATCCCCAAGAGCAAATCTGGCTACCAGTACATGAAAATTTTATCTCTTGCTCATAATTTAATGTGCTGCAAGAAGGGATTCAAGTGAATTACAAGACTCACCTGCACTGGTGATTTGTGATAAAGCCCATTAGCCTCAGGGCATCTCCAGAAAATAATAAATAGAGCTGTAACACTAAAAAATTCCAGTACCGCTTCAGTTTCAAGTGCCCTTTTGAAACAAAAAAGGAATGTTAATATTTTCTAAATCAAACCAGCATTTTTGTATTTCAGCAATGTTTCATGATTACAGAGAACATCAAAAATTCTCTGCATGAAATATAACCAGATTAAAGTCAATTTCATGATTTCTCAGTTCTGCGTAAAATGGAATTTCTCATACTTTATTGATATCTGACTAAAGAGGGCATGGACTAAGATGGGGATGTTAAGCAAGCAACCTTAGTAAGTTCTCTCTCCATGTCAGCTTGCCTTAAGTTTTTTTGTTTCTGTGATTCTAATGAACCCATTTAACCATCACAGAATCCTTGCGGGTTGTGCGTTCACATGCATATGTGTAAGAACAGTCTCATTGTTTAAGCAAATTATGAACCTCAATTGTTAGGAAGTTGGTTTCTCCAGGCTCCCTGCAGCGAGAGGGAGACCTTGCCTTGCTACTGAAAGCAAGTTGGAATCCACCTCTAATTGAGGATAGTTGTCTTCTGGGAGTCTCACCTCCTATATAAACTACATAGAGTTAGATGTTATGAGTACTTGTAAGCTAGTTAGATGCAGAAGAGAGTTGTCTGTCACTAACATGTCTCCCGGTCTGATTTTCAGTATTATCACTCTGGCAGCTTGTCCTTCAATTCATTTAATAGTTTATAGAAAAAACACATTCATCTGACAAGTTTCATCAATAATAATTTGACAGGAGAGTATGCAGGATCACATTTTAACCTTTTCCCAATAAACCCATCATGGTGTAAAAAACTGCATATAGTCTGAGTGTAGCTAATACAAAAAAAAAATGCAGAAAATGGGCAAGGCATGTACATTCCAGCTCCAAACTACATATTTTTGCCAATTCAGTAAAGGACAATTTCTTTCAATTACTCCTAGTAATAATACTCTATCCATTGCTTGGAAGCTGCTGCTATGCATACAGAGTGTAATATAAACTGGCCAAGGCACAGCAGTGTCCTTTTCCAATATATATAAAAATCAAGATGCTTTCCAAAGTGAAAAAGAACTGGGCAGTAGCACATTCAGACCGGCTTAGCTTTGGAGTTGACCAGAAAACCGCAAGGCAGTCTTCTTGTTCATAAAGGAAATGATCATGGCAGGATGGGATTTCTGCTCAGCTGTGAATACCACCAGTGCAAGGTGAACCACACTTTCTTGGGTAATTTTCTAATATGCTTCATTCTACACCTGCAAACTGTATTACACAGCCTGCTAACAGAATGCGTATTCCTAAAAAAAAGAATAAATTAATAAATAAATAAGAAGAAAAACTGTAGAAGAGTATTTTCTTAAAACCGTGTCAAAAATACAGTATTACCTATGAGAAGACAATAAAACCATGCTACTATGCTGTTTAAACTGGCAGTGCTGTGTTGACTACAGTTAAGGTAGGCAACTCTCTCAAGAGGTTAAAGACACAGAATTAGCCACAAGATGGAGCCCAAAAGATCTTCAAGCCAGTAGTCAACATTGCCTTCCTGAGTCAGATTAAGAACTAAATAACATTGGTTTACTGAAGAACACTTCATGAGAGTTGTAGACAAGGTGTTCTTCAGTGTTAATCCAGTCCTACCTAAAGATTTCTTTCATTTAACAGATGATTGGCCATGCACTGGTATCTGACTTCCCATGGTGAAGCAACAAAACCCTGGCATTTTCAAGGAATAATGATGTCGGGAGCATTTGCATGAAATGTGGAAGGTGTTTTGAAAAGTGCATCACTTAGTTGAAATTTGCTTGACTTTTGCTTACCTTGTCTTAGTTATCTTGGTGGTTTTAAATAATTTATGTTCATTTTGCAGGGTTATGAGGGGCTTACTGGTCTGTACATCCTCTGCTAAGTGATGGCCAGATCTTGAGGGACCAGGCTCATGTACTTTCCATGTTGCAGATCTTTCAGTTAGGATAAGACATGATCAGAACATACCCTTCAAAGCACCCACTCAAAATAAATGCAAAGCAGGCAGAAGAATGATGAGTGCAGTGGGCTCAAGACTTTTCACTGCATTCATAAATTTAAAGAACTTTTTTAAATCCTCAGATAAATTTAATCATTAAGAAACTTTAACTCAAGCAAGCAGAGATGCCTAAAATTAAGCAGCTACATCAAAGCTGTTCACCCTAGTTTCACTTTAGAATTAAGGGAGAGAAATAAGCATCTGCAAAGGATGTTTCAACTGTTTTACATATCTGTCAGAATACAAAGAATTGCCCCATGGATATTTCCAACTTGACTATAACAAGGAACACAGTTTAGGTTTGGTTAAGGCACATAAAAGTAATGATGCTAAGTTGCATCAATGTTGTTTTTTTTCTTTAAATGCCCACAAATTTATTCTCAATGCAGTTTATTCTCAAAATATCTAAACCTTGTCACTGGTTACACCTTTGTAAACCATTGAAGGTAAAATTGAGATTATATTTTTTTTTTGTATTTTATGTAACAACAAACCTTCAAAGTAATCCATACTAATATATCTGGCGTAGCATTCCTGCTGCAGTTATGATTACAACTTGTGTTAATCATTCTTACTTGCCTAAAAGTACCAACAGTAATTTATTCAGCCCCTGCTACCAATAAATGGAAACAGCTAAACTAGTATTTTAATGATTATGAAACAGCTGTGATTTCTGTAGAAAAAGTAATCTCTGTAATTGGTGGCCTGTATTGCTACTGTAAGTTAGGTATAATACAGTATATTGGCATAATGTCCACAACACTCTCACCTGTCGATCAGCATAATATGCTTAAACACCTGGATATCCATATAACACATGGTTAATTAACTAAAAATTTCCCCATGGGATAAGCTGTTACTTTATTGCTCTGAGTAAAGAAGTCTGCAAATGAATGCTCAGAGGTGTTCTATTCAAATGCAATTCCAGAATGAACAGTTTTTCTGGTGATAATCTACATTTTCTTTTTTACCTGTGCAGACATCATTTTCAGAGATGTGCTCTTATAAAGTTACGATTAAAGAAAAACCAGCGATCAGCAGCATTTCATGAAGAATGATGATGGCTTACGAAGTTCTTCAGAAGCTAATCATTAACCCTCTCATTTAATCACCGTATTAATTTCGGTAGCACACTGTTAAAAGCCCATCTTTTCAAAAGCTAATTATTTTTTACTGTGATTCACCCCTAATATCAACTAATTTCTCCTCCAAAATTCTTATTTTCTAGATTTTTAAGAAGTCACCTTGCTCTTCATAGAATCATAGAATAGTTAGTGTTGGAAGGGACATTAAAGATCCTCTATTTCCAGCCCCCCTGACACAGCCAGGGGAGACCCATCACTAGACCAGATTGCTCAAAGCCCCATCCAACCTGGCTTGAAATACTTCAAGAGATGGGGGTGGAATTACAGGCATTCCAGGGGACTCTTGTGTCACTGGCAATCATTTTACATTTATTTAATAATATACATAAATATCTACTCAGCCATGATTACGCTTTTACAAATCCAGTCAGAATTTAAAAATAGCTCAACAAAGGCGTTTATATTTGAGGAATTTGCATGGAGTCTGGCACCTTTTGCAAATAACAGGCATTATGAAATAGACAAAAGATTCAACTATTAATATTAATATGTGCCAGAGGTGTTTCTTTTGGCTTCAATTGTTTATATAGAATGGTGAACGCACTACTTCTGCTCAGTAAAAAAGTCAATATTCAGAAAAAAAAAAAGTCATCACTTTAACATCTAACATACCTCAGTCTGCCCAGTTTTGCCCAGTTATCTTTTCCAAGTCAATAATTTGTGTTGACATAAAGAACAGCCTGAGCTTGGCTATGTTTTGCCTTAGCTATATGCAAATGTAAAACTGATATTTCTAAAAGTGAAAGCTTTTTAAGCATATTGTCCCTCATCTGTATGTTCCCATCCCACAATTTCAGGGAAGAGCACATGAAAACGTCAGAAGATGAGGATGATATTGAGAGGAAGCGCTTCAGGTCTCTCGCCACACATGCCTAAAGATGAAAGCATTAATGCAGCACATGTACCTCATCTGCATTTGACTGAAATTTCATTCTTTCCAGCTCCATCGATGGAAGATTTGTCCTCCTGGGATTTTAAAACTTAGAGTACTTTAAAGACATTAGCTTTCAGTGTAATCGTACAAGATTGCTGTTTCAACAAGACTTACATTTCCCAGTGCATTTCTATTGTTTAACTGACAAACTGGGAAACAGAGAAAGATTGGAATCATTACGGATGCTCCCTACAGGCATGCATCTCAGATTCAACTCGAACCAATTCCTCTCATTAAAAATAATTTTAAAATATCAGAAATGTCTGTACTTCTTTCCTACTTTTACCACATTTATGCCATACTGAAGTTTCTCCCTCCCCTTGTCTTTCTGAACTATTTCTTTTTTTCAGTTTGTATAAAATACTCTTGAATTGCCAGTTAAAAATAAGTCTTAAAAACCAAGTTGCTCCAGACAACAACAGGAAAATCCCCCACAACCAAGAGCCAGCTCATTCTTCACTACACAGCCCTGAGGCATAAGGCAAGCCAAACAGCTAAGACATAAACATGCTAACCGTATGAAGGCATATATCTTGGACCAAGCTGCTCTGGTAATGGCAATAAAGCAGAAGAAACTGTGAGAGCAGCCTGACAGCTTTTTTGGCAGGAAGCAGCAATAGAACAATCAGTTCGTTTCAAGTGAATACCCTACAGGCTCTAATATCAGTGGTTAGTTATTAATATAATGGTGAATAATGGCATTTTAGGAGGGTTTGCCTTAACCATTTACTCTATTATCATCATTAGTCACAAGACTCCTGCTGAAACAATGGTCCAAGGAAATCTGTGGTGCTGCACAGACCTAGATGAGCACTCCCTGCTAATGAATAAGAATGAGAGCACCACCTGGAACCTCAGGTTCTCTGCTTCCCTGCAAACCTTTCAGATAGCCTTAGATAAATCACTTAGTATTTCATACCTGCCATGTTAATATGGGATAATACTCCATGAATGTATGGAAACCTGTACAGATATTCTGGAAAGCACTAGGTTTAAAGTAAACCAGAAATGTAAAATCAATGCTGTAGGCAATTTAGAGAACCTTTAAGGACAAGGCTTGCACAGCATGCACTTTAATATAATTATACAAGTTCCTCTATTTACCCCACCATCACATTCTTCTTGCTTGCTTTCTATGACCCATCTATTTATTGGCCATACACCATCAAGGCAATTTTCTAACATAGAGCAAGGGTCAGGGTGAGTGCAGGCCATTCTCTTTATTGGAAACTTGCTGCAGCTGATCTGCTTTGTGGGGAGTCACTCCTTTTTTTTTGACATATGGTCATTAGACTGTTTTTTTTTGCCCAGTGCCAGCTGCTCAGTCAGGCAGCAGGACAGGAAGATATGAGAGACCAGGTCTGCTGGTCTAGAAACCTTGTGGGAACATTTGACTTCTCCTTTGAATGACAAAGGGTACAGACAATAACTTCACAAAGGCAGGGAGCTGCTTCTGAACAGCAATAAAGCCTAATAATCCCCTTTTTTTTCTGAAGTTAATATAATCTAAGACATTCTGAACCATCCCAGTGTAATATGTTTTATTATGGCTGACTTTTTGATAATACAGTTGTTCTGCAGTCTGTAAAACCTTGCACTGACACTTACTCAACCTTAAATTAAAAGCACAATAATGATTAGGCAGAGTGATGCGGCATCTTAAGTTCTTGCAGACTACAAACTGAATTTTCAAGGAGGAATGCCCGTTAGTTTGTGTAAGGGACAAATTTTTCGTTTGTCTGCAGCTTATTTTCAGGGAGAACAGATTAACTTAGCTTGAATAAGAAAATCAAAGATTTATCCTTCATCATGATGCATAAACTGGAAGGTTAAGGCACAAATCTTGAGAATTACATTCAAAGACTGCTATTGATCTTGATTCCTCTTTTGGCCTGCAATGTTGTTACAGACAAATTTCATGGGTGTGTTCTTCTGATGCCTAGTCCAAATCTTGTTAAAGAGTTTGTGCTGTCTTTAATGAGAGATGATCCAGGCTCTTATTTAGCCTGATGGAAAGTAACTTTCTTATTTATAACATACATGTGCCTATGTAATTAGAAATATTTTTCTCAGCTACAAAGTGTATTACTGTTTTGCTATTCTTCACTAAAAAAAATAAAATAGTTCTGGTATTGCTTTAACTTCCTGCCCAACATATTCTTTTCTTACAGACTCACAAATATATTTGCTGTCTGAACAGCAAATGACTGTTATCCAGATGGAAAATAGACATGTTATAATCAAAAAGCATGTTCTGTTTTTAGCCTCACCAATTTATGGTTCAATAAAACAGCGAATTTTGTTTCTGAATCCATATCAGAAGCTAATTTACAAAACTACGTTCTATATAATTAATACCCTTCTGGCATTCAGAATAGCAGGAACAAAGAAAGAGTCAAAGGACATTTAAAGTGAATGTGAAAAATAGTAAGATAACTACAAAGCCCTGATACCAAGTTTAATTCAGATTGACACAAAAGACATTTGAAATAACTTTGCTGATGGTAGAACCAGATAATTTTATTGATCCAGCTCAGATCTTATGTAGCTTCAAGTATTTCATCAAACATCCATCTGGTTTCATTAAATCCCAACCAGAGCCTTTTTCTTCCTCTAATATAGTTTAATGTTAAACAAATGAATATAAAGTACTTAAGAATGAATTTTCTAACATTGTTAAGAACATTTACCCAACAGCTAGTCCTGTTAATTAATAACATCAGAACAGTTATTTGAAGAGGGACCAAGAGTTGGTCTAACCCAACACTGTCTCCACCAATGGTCAAAACAGCAAATGCCTAGGGAATAGTACAGGAATAAAAGAGCCACATAGAGATCATATTGTATCCTCTTATGATCTCAGGTCAGGAACTTCCTAAGCCAGAAACATTATCTTCATGTTTAAGAGCACTTGGTAAATTTTTCAATTTTAATTTGCCTAGTCACTTTTAAAAATCATTAAAATTTTCAACATCCACAAATTTTGCATCATGTTTCATGGATTATCTAGGCACTGTATCAAGAAATATTTAAATTCAAAATTTGAGTAGATGTGCTTTACTTTCTGTGCAGGATACTACATAAAATATCTGAGAGCAGCGGAATACAGCCTCTGATTTCTCACCCTCTGGGTTGAATCCCAATATTGACTGTATGGTTCAATACATTGGAAAATCTGCCTACATAATTGGTATTTAGCTTCTATCTTCTTACCATTTTTTTCAGTAGACTAAAAATCAGAATAACTCTGTTATAGATATATGTGATACTGTAAAAGTGAAAGTAAGGATCTTGCAATTTCAGGCTATGGCTTTCTTCTTACTGTATTCATCACTTGAATAACATCTTTGATGAGATAATACAACACATAAGAAGGATATTATTGATATTGAATGGACTGAAATCATAATTAGCACGTTTGGCAAAACACAGATGTCTGTCTTTACAACCTAAAGACCATCTCAAAATTTCGCTCTATTATGTTTGTTTTTTTCTATAAAATTTAGATATGCTGTAGAATAGCCAAGCTATCCTGTAAAAACTTTTAACTTTAGAAGATTTTCATTATTTCATCAAGATATGCAGCAGCAATATTTCTGAGTGTTACTTCTAAAAAAAAAGAAGGTTGGGCTTTTAAGAAAGCACTGATAGCAATGATCCCAGTGTTCAGGCTCTGTCTGGATACTGACACTGTACAAGTTTGGCTAATTAATACCTCCACAGAAAACATGGAAAAAGGCAACACAGATAGCTTCCTGAACTTGTGAGGCCGGACATGGGCTGAGTTCCTATAGTTTTAAACATTCTTCTCTGACTCATACTCACCAGCAGAAAAAGGGAAATAACCACATTGGGCTCAATAGAAAATTCAAGCATAATGACTGTGATCTTAGTGTTTTAAAACAAATTGCATATATGAGAAAAGGATGGGTTAGGGTTTGGGTTAGGGTTAGGGTAACAAAAGCGTGTTTGTAAATTTTGTCAAGCAGTGACAGCAAAGTTTCTTTAATATTGTTCACATGTGGTCAAGCTCTGATCTTTTTTGGTAGTCGCTGAAAGTCTTATGTGACTCATATTCTGTGGTAGCTATGTAAGTCATTATATCAGCCCCTGATGTTCAATTTGGGCTTTTTTACATATATTTGCAATGAATTTCCTTTTTCAATGTGAAATTCATAGCTAGATGAACATATATTGTTATGTCTTGTAACACAATACGAAATTATTGTCCTTTATAAAATTCAGAGATATTTCATGGATACTCAATTACAACAGAATTTCCCTAAGTTTATGATGTTTAAGGAACTATTTTTTGTAGGTTTCAGGTTATTTAGAGAAAACAACTTAGTCTAAACTTGCAAAAAAAGATTTTCTTACACATATAATGATAACGTGCAACTTTTTCATAGGATCCCTATTTTTCTGCTGTTTCTTATTTCTGACTCTTTACTTAGGAACAAGGACATACACCTAATTTCTGTTTATAGTCTCTATTACCCCAAAAACAGTTCTATTGGTTTTGCTTTGCTCTGCACACTATCTCCAGTTGCTATCTCCTTAAATGCATAGTTGCAACTTGGATTAAAGAGAGACTGGATATAAAACTGAAGTGGTTTTATACTGCAGGGAAAACAAACAAAACAAAAACCCTCTTGCACAGCAGATACTTTTTTTGCCCCGAATGGAACCTCAAGAGCTCAGTGAATCAGAGCCCAGGAGCTCAAAGCAGCAAAATTATTGCTTGTGTTGCTATGCCTTCAAAGGCAGCTCATCCCCTGTACTGCCGCATCTCTCTGTTGGATGATGCTCTTTCACACAAAGCAGACAGATACATGCAGCTGGTAGAGCATTTATTTTCTTAAAAACAACAGCTGCCTTGCAAAAGCCAAGAAGAAAAATCCAGCTGGTGGGCTCGGTCTTGGCATTTCACTTCCTTCTGTAGAATCAAAAATGGCATTGGATGCAGCTCCCTGAGCTCTTGCTTTACCTGAAGAATGTTCTCTTAAGGTCCATGGAAAGCATTAACTTATTTTTCAGTTTTATCTCATGTTTTTTGTTTTTTTTTTTCTGGGAACATTTTTCACTGAACATTTATGGGGCTACAAGTGTAATTAAAAATAGCATTAAATCCTGCATTGCAGGCATACAAATAAATATTAAAATAAACTTCTTTTGTTTAATTCTAGCAACCTCAGAGAAGCCTCATGAACACAGTAAGTACGAATTTGATAAAGAATATTGTTATTTCAGCTATTACGAGGTATTTATGTTGTTAAAGTTTTAGCAACTTAACATGGGATTCATCAACACAAGATCACAGGAAATGTTGACTTGGTTTGCAATTACTCTGTCTGTCATGCAGGACCAGGTGTGTTTCACAGGTCTCTCTGTACATGGAAACCATTTTCCAGTTTGGGCTGAGATAGGACCTACCTGTGCCCTCTGAGTCCATGGCAGCTTTGCACTGGAAAACAGATGAAGGGGGACATAGACAAGGAAAGGCCAGTGCAGTTCTCTGCCTAGGACTCTGATCTAAGCAACAGAGAGATTTATCTCTTGGTATGCTGCAGCTGTAACCTGCTACGCAACTTAAGACATGGTAACAATAAATGAGACTTAAATGTGTTTTTAACATTTCTCTGAAATGCCATAGCTTTGTTTTATTCTGTCTCATAATGTTGAGGTTTGGATATCACACTGTTAAAAAAAAAAAATAAACCAGAAAGTTGCATACATCTTATATTTAGCACAGTGTAATATTTATTATTGTCACTGCTTCACAATACGCCTGTGGGATCCAGGCTAACAGAGAAATATGGAAAATTCTTTTCTTTTATGCAGTGTACTGAACCTTTATTTGTCTGTATGAAACAACCTCACTTCTGTTGCAGTAAAATACTTTTTATGATGTCGATATTAATCACCAGGAGAAATTTTCTACATAGAAGATATGTGATAGCAATCAAAATTAGTAGAAGCATTTCCCAATTTTAGAAATCGTATGATAATTCTTAAAAAGCACAGAAAGTATTTTTCTGATTCCTTAAACTACACTAAAAAGTAAAAGGAATTCTTTGGCGTTATGTTTCATTTTCTTAGGAGAAAAATATATTTTCTCAAGAAAAATAAAAAAATCTTCAAAGTCTTGTGTGTGTATGTGATGCAAAGTCATATTTTAAATTTATAATAGGAATCTTTTATTTTTAAAATCTTAAAAACTTTCTAATGTAGGGGGTTTTCTTATTTGCAGAACACGAGCGTGTTAAACGTGAAAAAGCTGACTCATCTCAGACTAAGCCAGGTGGGTTTGGTATTCTAATTTCAAGTTACTCCAGGCTCCTCTCAATAAAGATATACAGTGTTTGCAAAGCTTGGAGACTCCCCTGAGCTAGACACTTGGTTTTGGTTTGTGTCATTGGCTTTCTCAGAGTTTGGGAGAAGAACAAAAGTGTGGGTGAATTTTAACGGAAAGGATTATGCTTTCACGGTTTTTCAGAGTTCCTGTGACTCTCTCTCACTGTTGCAATACAGCTAACAAAGCATTAGCAAAACCTGATTTCCAGTGTTTGGGGAAGGAGTTCTCTACTGCCCTTCAGTTCATCAAAGAGGAATAGCCCAAAAGGGAGGAGCTACAGTCTCACTGGGTCCATGATAGACTGAACAGAGACAACCTCCAGTTTCTGACTCAGAGTAGATGCCAAATAACAAAAACAAACAAACAAAACACCAAACAGAAACAAATAAACAAAAACTGCACACAAAGCTGATCCTTGGCTGGCTATGCGCTTTTGTAAACTGTAAGTAATAACTAGCAACAACTGGCTGCAGTGAGCAGGATGGGGTCCGCTTTTCAAACCAGGGCTTTGTGTCTTATGCTTTTTGAAGAGAAAGGCTCTCAGAGATCCACAGCTGGATCTGGCATGAAGAAACAGAACTAAGAGGATAACTTCATAGAAAGCACAGTTTTCGGTGCACTGCTTACACTGCTCCTGGATAGTCTTATCAGATGCAGTGAGCACTGAAAAGCAAGTATCAGCCCCCTGTCAACCTTTGTTGGAAGTGCTACTCTTTGAACTTCACATAAAAATGAACTGCTCATGAATAAGTGATTGGATAAGCCACTTAAAACCTTATGTGTTCAATGAGAAACAGGCAGGCTTAATTTTCTTTATCATGCTTTTTTCCCTATTTGGTTTTTAAGAAAACAATTTCTCCTGTGTTTTTACTATTTTTGTTTTTTTGTCCTGACTGCTCTGTCCCTGGAAGTGTTCAAGGCCAGACTGGACAAGGCTTTAAGCAGCCTGGTTTAGTGGAAAGTGTACCTGCCACGGCAAGGGGGTTGGAACTGGATGGTCTTTAAGGTCCCTTGCAACTCAAATTGTTCTATGATTCTATGATGGTACAGGGGCTACGTTTAAAGTCAGCATGCTTAGGGGTTTTGTGGATTGGCATGTAGAAAACCTAATGTCCAAATGTAAATTAGTGAAATGCACTGTTACCTGCTAAAGCCCATCTAGGAGCAGAAAGAAGACACTTCATCTCCACAAGTTGCATCTTCTAGCTGTTAGTTGTTCTGTAAAAAACATCTCTACCTTCACAGACAGCCATGAAATGGACAAGGTTTTTTAATTCATTGCTTTCATAAGAAGCTGACAATAACAAGGCGGGGGGGGGGGGGGAGGGGGGGGGG
>JASSUY010036396.1:55433-72816 GCA_032466535.1 Forpus xanthops
CTTATCTCAACCTGCGGGAGTTGCATTCTTTTGATTCTCCTCCCCATCCCCCTGGGACAGGAAGAAAGAGGGGGGGGGGAGAGAAATCCCTAAGCTTAATACAAACAAAGAGAAATTAAATTGCCACTTAGAGGATGGTAATGTAAGGCATCTTCTATTTCCAAAGAATAGAAAAGTAACCATGGAGCTTCATCCCTCCCTGTATGGTCCCCTGTCACTGCTGATTTTCTTCCATAAACAAATAAAAGAACCCCAGACCAAACAAACAAACCTCAAAACACAATTGCTGCATCTTTGATGTCCATACTTGCACTGCAGTTTTGCTGGATGCTGCTGTGTTAGGATGAGGAAAATGGCCTGTGCAACGAGACTGTTTCTTCCTCCATTGGAGTATGATAAATGTCTTTTTGGCCCTCTTTGGCAAGTACACACCTATGAGAATCTGAGAGCCAAGTTAAAAAGCAATCAGCATAGACTAGTAGATAAACCAGCTCTTTCTGACCTCAGAAAAATAATCCTCTGAATGTTACATGCTAAATTCAAAGAAAACATCAAGTATCTCGACATCACACAACAGTCCACTGTTCTAAACACTGTGCTATCCAAGTGTTTAGTCAGAGTGCGTATTAGGATTTAGCAGCCAAATGTGGACATTTGAGTTCCAGAGAAATAACCTACACAAAAAAGCAGCAGTTCTTAAGGTTGAGTTTTTGAGGGTACATAGGTACAGTGATGGGTAAACCAGGGATCTGGTAATTCACAGATTATTCTAGCCGCCCATCACCTTCACATTACTTCCCTTCATCATCTCATTTAAGAGTAAGTTTGACTGCCAGGCCAGAGACTTTGCTCATATTCAAGATCCAAGCAGCTTTGCACATGCGCAAACCTGGGAGGGTTTCTAGCCAGCTATCACTCAGCTGAATTGAAAGGCTTTGGAGCACAAGACACCCTTGCCTGATCCAACTTCCACCCAGCATTGTCAGATTCAATCTAATGCATCACAGAGGTCTTGGGGAAAATGAAGGGGACAGAGGCATATGGCTGTAAATTGATTACATCAGCAAGAGGAAGGTGAAATACCATTCTGAATGTGTCTTAAACATAATTAGAAGAAAAGTATTGATGTATGTTAATGGTGAAAGGTAGGGCTTAGGAGAGAACTTTGGAAGTTGATATGGGGAAAGAGAAAATGTGAGTAAAACTATGAAAGGATTAGAAACAGTGAAGTTCAAGTCAGCAAAACTGGGAAGGGTAGAGATTTTTAAAAAAAAACATCCTAATTCCCAACTCACTGGGCCATTGGGCAATTAAGGCAAACCCCAACTGATCTTGAAAGTGTAGGCCCACTTTTACCTCTGCTCAAAGTTTCATCCACCAGCTTACTTGGAGGAGAGGCAGCTCAGGTCCTTTGGCTGATGTCAACATGGGTCCATGTCATCGGAGAACTCTGCTGAGTAAAGCCACATGCAACTCAAGAGTTTATGAACTTGGGCAGCTTTTCTTATGAGATTAGAAGCAGCTCAGGGCTCTCTAAGATTTTGTGACAGATACCCAGTTGGGTCTAGGTAAGCTTGCCCATTGGCAGGTGGTATGAGCTCACATTCAGACTGACACTCCCTCTGTGAGCTAACATGTGCTTGGAGGTCTCCATACTTTTCTCATCTTCAGAGCTTAGACATATGTAGATATGTCCATTCATATTTGTGGTTAGTATCTAAGCAGAAGTTCTTAGGGTCGCATAATACTAAACTCTAAAACTTAGATGCCTAGGAAGGTGATGTTCACAATGTTATAATAGCGGTTTCTACCCGAGTGCCTGCCTGAAACACACTACCAGGTACGTGGCTCTTTTCTGGATGCTGAGACATTAGGACCAGTGATTTCTTTTTTCCATGGAGTATAATCTCACCATGCAGTTAGAACTCAGAAGTCACACATGCTGTTTTACAGTGCTACAGTGGCATAGTGATAATAAATACATCCATATATTCTGTCATTGTAAATCATTTGTATAATATATACATATATGTATAGAAATATTTTTCCAGTTATATTCTAATACAGTGTGAATCTCTAATTGTAATACTGCTTTCACAATACAGAGGAGAAAATTAAACAACAAAAGGCAACTCCCAGTGAGAAGTCAGGTAAGAACAAATGATTCTCTGCTGATTTATGGAGGGGAAGGAGAAAGGAGAGGGATGTTAAACACTATTTAGCACTCATCTAATGTAGTGCATTTGCATTGCAATCATTTTTTACAGTATTTTGAAATATCCGACTGATAACATTTTCTCAGAGCTAATTCAGCTAAGTGGCAATTGTAGATAACATTTCAAGAACCAGTCTTTCCATTGACCAGGAAAGTCAAGACATTTCAGCTGTTGGGCTGTTTGTTCCAGCCTTTCTACCAGAGTAGTCTAATGAATTGGGGTGCAGATGTAAACCAGATCTCTGAAATGATCACATGTATTCTTGTAAGGTCAGATCATTCAAGAGACTGAATTTACAGCACAAAAACCAATGCCCAAGTAAGGGGTGATGCAGGAGGATGAGTCACCAATTAGATTAAGAACTTGGATGTGTCTTAAATTGGCTTTATGATCTTCAAAATGTTTTTGGATGGTAGGTTTTGTAATAGCAATGCTGACAGAAAAAAAAATCAAATAATAATGACTGATGCAGAAGACCTGAAGGGTCATCCAAGGAATTAGAAAATTCTCATTCAATTGTGAATATTCAGATAATTTGTCCTCTTATACTGATTTCTATAAGACCTCTCATGATAATCTATCATTTCACTATGAAATGATATTTTACAACACTCTGTTTACCCAATAAAAAAAATCTGTTTTGATAGTTGTTATTGGATCATAAATTGCTGTAGCTTGTTCAAAAGCATATAAACTATATTTCTGTTACTAGAAGTGGAGAAATTGCTACAAAATATTTCAGTATATTTCTAACCCAAACATTTAATGAGTTAATATTCAACATCTTTGAATTTACATGATTTTCACACCGAAATTTAAATTTTTTTTTTAGGGTCAGCTAACTTCCACTTTCAGTTTGTGAGCAAAATCAGAGGGCTCAAACAGTAATATTGCAGTGGTTGAAAAAATATTGCCGAAAGTATTATGGCTTGATCACTTTTTGTAAGATTTATTAGAGTCATGTTCTTGCCAAATCTTTTTTCTGTTTGTTGGAACCAAATTGAGAACAGAGTATTTCAGGTTGGCCAATTTAACATAAGCTACTACAGAAATAACTTGTAAGTTTTCAGATCAATAGCTGTTGAGCTTGAAACAGGCAACTTCCAACAGCGGGTAAGTCATTCCATCTTTCTTCAACAATCATTTATAAGTACCTAAATTAGCCTCTGGAGATGACTTCTGTTCTCCTGACTAAAACTGTAAATAAATGTGTTCTTGATGTTGCAAATCAGTTGAATCCCATCCAAAACTTCCAATAATCTGTTGACTGGTCTGGAGCTACTTCTGATTTACACTGGTGCGCAAGGAGAAATGGTCTTGGAATACATAAATATGCTGTTGTGTTAAGTGACCAAATACTGCATTATTTCAGCAGAAGCTGATAGCTAGCCAGTGGAGCTGCAAAAGCCTAAACATGTTAGAGTCTGCCCCCATCTGAGGGGCCTGAATGTGATGCATCTTTACATGAGTGGGGGAAGATAAGAACAAGTGAGAACTGACTGTCATAAAAACATTTGAATGTTAAAAAGAAAGGGAAAAGGAGAATTGCTTTTCTCTTTATATCTAAATATTACATTTTACCTTCTTTTGTCTTCTGTAGTCCAGGCAAAACCAGCAAGTATGTGATACCTACCTTGATCAGAAAAATTCCTGTAAAATGGCTGGATATGTATGGCTTTTTTGACTTTAGCATATGGAAACTCAACCTTAGCAATTTCTAGTTTTGCTTAAAATTATAGTACCTTTATCATCATGCTTTTCATTACTTGCATTTAACATATTATCTTGTCATTTAACATACAGTCTTGTCAAAGTTCATTTAACATAACCAACTGCTTCAGTATAGAAGTAAACTCATACTTTGCTTCCGATACCACAAGTATCAACAAAAAATATTAAATCAGGAACGACAAGCTTTGTAAAAAATCACCATTAACAATTGCTTGAGTGAATAAATACTCTTGCTGAATTAAAAAGAGAAGAAAAAAAATCACATTTTCTTCCTAATAATATATTATTTTAGTATAGCTGTCTAGAGCTTTTCTCAGCCAAAAAGAACTGAAGAGTCCATACATCAACTTCCCATGCAGCTTAGTTGTTAACTTCCTATATCTTTCATATCTTCAGCATGCAAGGTAAACTGCAAAAGCAAAAAAAGGTAGTCAGTTAAGTACTCAAATGCTGCCATGCTAAAAAAAACCCAAATATGGGAAAAATATCACTGTTCACCGACATAAGTTTTAATTCACACCTTACAAAACTGTTTCCCATTTGAAATTCTCTATCATATTTTCAACTCAGCATTTTCTGGCATAAATCTTCACCTGAAATCACAGTTGCTAGGACTTAAATTATTCATCCAAGTAGCAGAAGGGCTGAGGCATATTGCCCTTTTTTCAGAGGGTACACACATTTTCAACATTTTCCACTTTACAGCCCACATTTATGTCTTTGTTGCTCAAAAAGGAGTTGATGAACAGTATTTTTACCTGTGGAAGATGTCACCTGGAAACAAGGCCCTTATAGCTGTACCATTGCTTTCTCAGCTCTAAAATGCATCAGTGGTCCTTATTTGCCTATATTTGGCATAACTGCTACTATGATACAAAATCTGTGGTGAGGATTTTCCAATTCTTTTTAAGCAAGTGTGACTTGAGTATAAATTATATAGTACTAGGCTTTGCTTTTAAAACAAAGCTTCTTCTTCTGTTCCGTTTCCAGCAACCTAACGTAAATTCCTATTTTTCCAGTAACAATTATGAAATAGAAAGGGGGTGAGGGGGTGAGGGGAACTGCCTACAAAGCAGTGTTAGTTCTCTAATTTTCCGCAGTGAGATATAATTTATTCATATGGAATAGGATGTATTCAAGACTTTGGGAATTCAGCTCAAGTACATCTGAATCAACAACATAAAGGTCGACTGAATGGTAGCTGAGTTTACTCTGTACTCTTCTTTCAAATAATGAAAAAGGAGAGTAGCTATAAACTATATTTCAGAATTTAAGGGGAGCCCCTGTTAGCTGACTTCTTCCTTAAGATACATGCATAACTCTTACTAACATTAGAAGTTGCTGTATGTGTGGAGCTATGTGCAGCACTACTGAACTTTATTATTATGTGACACATCACTCAGCTGATAATCTGTTAGTAACTTGTCGTGTGTTCTTTTGACAAAATAACAGCATGAACCAAAAGAAAATGAATGTTTATTCCTGAAAAATATACATGCAATCTTTCTTAGTTAAAAAAAAAAAAAAGACACAAAATACTAACAAAAATATGTAACAAAAGCATTATGGGAATTTTATTATGCTGTTTATTTTATCTAGAGCATGAAGCAGTCAGACATGAAAAAGATGTTCTACCTACAAAACCAGGTGAGCACTCCTGCATTTTATTCATTTGTTACTTTTTGAAACTGTTATATAAAGAAATTATAAAGCACAATTATATATGACAAATGCCAAAATAATTTTTGGCATTTAGGGCAAAATAGGCTCTGTGGTCGATTTTACTGTATAGATTGGTCTTGACATGTCATATTATAGCAAAGGTAGCACAATACATATTTCAGTTCTGGTTGTCATATATATATATACATATATCAAAGGTCAAATTTTTGCATCTGTAATTCCACCAGTGCCAAAGAAGTTATGTCATCAAAGAATCTGTACCATTTTCTGAAAATGCTTCAAATGGCTTCATTTTGCTAATTATTTGTGGTGTCTGCCATTTATTTGGACTTCTCAGTCTTCCTGCATAAGTCAACTTCTCAGAACCAGCAATAGCCTAATTTTTATCCATAACAGGTATTACACAATGTACAATTCAGATCATGAAGTGGCAATGTTCATCATTTACAATGAATGTCTCTGTATACCACAGCTCCTATGCAGCCTCACTTGTATAAGATAGAGCAGAATAACTGCAAATATACTATCCAGTTTCACTATAAGGCAATCACCACGGATTTAAAAAATGTTTTCTCCGTGTTTCTCTATGAAAAGAAATAAATAAAGAATTAAATTTCTTGTTATTGCTATTCTTCCTTAACTCTAGCACAGCAATTGTAATGTGCAGATGAGAACATCTCTACTATTATTATCCATCATTATATTGTTATTAATTACTAAAAGGTTACTAAATATTATGTTTTGGTATGCAGTAAATAAGATAGAACAAATAAAACCATTATTCACTGTAACAGTACTATGCTATACCTGACTATTCTGCACCTGAATTTGTTCTGAATTGTTTTCCTCTTTCTAATTCCCAGTCAAACTGAAATACACTGCAAGTATGTGCCATGTCTTGTTTCCTATGGAGTATAAACCTTTTTTTTCAGATGCATGTTGTCTCAATTTGCATTTTTGCAGTTTTGTCATGTTGGAAAATGGTACTTTATTACTTGCTAGAGATACTTATGTAGTCCATCTGCTTAGTAACACTGAACACACCCAAAGTAAATTTATAATTTAATTTTGTGACTGCAACATTCAAACTCTGTTTGCTATTTTCACTTTTTATAAAAATACACTAAAAGTGCAGACATATGACTTACCTTTATGCTAACATATTGTTTGCTAGAAATAGCAAAATGGCATGTAGCATAACTGAATTAGAGAACTTTTTCATTACTTATTTAACCATTTGAAAATTACTTATTTTATTAATTCACTAAGCACATTCTTGGCCTTGTTTCAATATCCTTTTTTTTTTTCTACTTTTATAGAAAAACTAAATTAAATTAGAGAAAAGAATATTTCTGGTTTAAATGAGTTTTAAGGAGAATTCAAGGGGAATTTCTTTCATAGCAAAGACTTTCATTGAAGTCATAGGATAATGTCCTTGTTAAGGTTATCTGAACAGATAAAAGACAGGTCTATGCTTAGTATGGGAATTCATTACACATTTCATACTGCAAATCATAATCAGACAACAATCAAAAGAACAGTGTTTACATTGCATACTTTGGATTATGAAAATATTGAAGTAGTGGGACCTTCACAGATGAATTAGTTGTAGCCTTGTCAGCACAAGAGCTCTGCTTCTTTTTATGTACTATGTCTGGCACATCAAGACCAAATCATATGTTATTCTGATGCAAAGTAATCTACAAAAAGCATCCAAAACCAAGGCCAAGCCCCATGAGACACACACCTCTTCCTGCCCCAGATCAGAAGCTGACAAGGCAAGGCAAAATGATCCCATTAAGATTCCTAAATTGGTCTCCTATGTCAGGTGCTTGAAGTTAGGCAAGATGAATATCCCCCTTTAAACACCTGTCAGAAGACTCAGGGCTATTCTGAACCCCAGCTTGGGGAAAGGGAAAGAAGGAACACAAAGGATCTGAAATATGCAAACACTGAAGGATATCCCTCAATCTTGAATTGCAGTTCTCAGTTTTCAAATTATTATTGCAAAATTATTAATTCCTCTGAAGTAATTGGTAGGTTTATTTCCAATTTTGCCAATACCTTAAGTAATTTTTCTTCTATTTGATTCCATTATTCTTGTTCAGTCTTGTATTCACTGGATCTGTATACTGCCTTTTTGTCTTCTACACTGATTTGTCTGAGAAACCCACTGATGACACTCTCTGCTATTAGAGAACCATCAGAAATTTAAGCGACTAATTCCTCATGCTTTCTGCAATAAGTAACATTTTAACACAAAATCACTATCTACAATGCTTTTTTTGTCAAGAGCTGTATTATTCTGGCATACTGTGAATATAAGGAACAGCCAAGATACTTTCCCTTGACCTTTGCAGAGGGATGTTTGTACGACATTCTTGAGTTTATATCCTGCTGCTTGAGATGATTATAAAGGTTAACAGTGCCTTTAGAAAAATAAAAGGGAAAAAAAAGAAAAAACAGTAACAAGCAGACCTATGATCACATACAAAAGTAATTCTGTTACAATGCCTATCTTGAGCTAACTACCTTTGAATAAATCTAGTCCAGCATTTTAAGCACCAGAGCCATAAATTATAAATTACTTTTTTCCACTCAAATAATAACACTTAGTTGGACAACTGCCCTCTTTATTTCTAGAGCTCTATATAGATCTGCTCCATATATTTCTTAGCTAGGTGTACATTATACTTGCCATAACATGAACATAGATATGTAATCCAGTACAAGATGTAGCCATGGACAAAATACTCATTGATTTTGCAGTTCAGATCTAGTAGGGAGATAAAATAAATCCATGCATTAGTCCATGGCCAAATTCATTCACACACTGTACCCTGTGGATTTGTATAGCAAAAGTAAATGGGGTTTAAATCAGTAGAGATATTGTATCATCAAGTGAATGACAGGTTAAAACCAGAAATAAATGGTTGAGTTTGAAAAGTTCCCAAATTAACAGCCAATACCTTTTTATAGTAACCTGCTCTCATGGTTCAACCTGGCAGGCAGTTAGCTGTTTAGACACCACACAGCTGCTTGCCCAGTTATAAAAACAACTAGTAAACTTATTTTCCACTCTTTCTATTTTAGCATGCAGGACAGTCTTTGAGAGCAATCAGTCCTATATCAAATTTGAATGTGTAATGAAACTCAGGATTTACTCTCTGCAAACTGCCCAATGACTCTCAAATTGTGAGAGGCTACCTTGAACAGAGGACAAAAATGGTGCAATATCTTACTCATGAAAAAGGATTACCAAACCATATTTTACAGTCAAGAGCAAGAACATGTAATCTATTATTTTATGAAAAAACTAAGCATTGGCTAAACTCTCTTCCCATTTAGTCCTATAATGGGATAGAGGTAAAATGTTTCCCAAAGCCCTCAGGGTAAATGTAAGTTTGTTAATGCACTGAGAGAAGAAATGACTCTTATACATCAGGGGGTCGGACTAACTGCCCTTCAAGTCCACAGCCTTCCAGTACCTCACTGCCTAAGGAAATGAATCATTAATCCTTAATTAGGATATTAATATATGCATATAACTGTGCCAGTCCAGATCCCTCAGTCAGACAACCCCTCAGTTAAGGAAAGGTAACATGAACCCCTTTCCTAGGGCTACTATCTCAGACAAATTCTTTTTTCTTCTGAAAAATGAGAATAGGTCGCAATGGGTCACAACTCAGTAATGTATCATCTTTCAGTAACTGTGAGCATGATCATAAGCAGAAATGTAAATATTAAGAACTTAAATATGTAGGCTTTTAATAGAAGCAAAATTGGTCTTTGCTGAATGCCTGTGGTGCCTAGGTATTGAACATTGACATTTTTGAGTCTCCTTATGAATGAAAACCTGAATGAAAGTTTCCTGGGATGTGTTAGTGAAAAACATGCTTTATTGTTCAGTCTTCCTGTTGAAAAAAGCACTGAATCATTTTCACCTTGGTGTGAGCTGCAGAAGTTCACATTCATCTGAAGCCAAAACTCAGCATGAAACAAATACACATAATTCAATCAAAAGACACCCTGATTATTTTTTTTTATCCAGTTCTAGGTTCAAGGCATAAAGGCTTTGCTTGGCTAGTGAGGTTATTCTCTTCCTTTTGGATTTTACTTTAAAATATAATTATGATTAGTGAATTAGTGATAGGTAAAAAAAATCTTGGATTCCAAATCACAATTTAATTATCCCTTTGATTTTAAAAGAGTAATGGTAGTTTACACCAGGAATTTTTATGCCATTGAATTAATTAATTAATTGATTTTCATAAATTATTATGGATATTATAATAGCACAGGAATATATTATACTTTTTTGCTAGGTGCTGTGCAAAGATATAGACAAATATTTTCCAGATATCAAGAGCTTTTATTTTGAAAGGCAAGGCAAACTGATAATGCAGGAAAAGCAGTATAGAGAGGTGATTGCCAGCCATTCAAGGTCAATACCAGTCTTTGGTTGGGACATGTGGGTTATAAGAAAAGAGAGGTAACAATCAAACCGAACACATCTTTTTGAAAATAACGTAAGCAGCTAAACCGTGAAATGTGCATTTAAAAATGACTCTAAATATTTGCTTGCTGGAAAGCTTTGCTTGGCAGAGTGTTTGCATTTGCAGGAACCATTGCATCCTGGATTATAGCACTTCAAAGAGTGGGAATCAGCTTTCAGTGTGAAATTCTGTGTAAATGCCCATTGTTAAGGTACAAGTCTTTGAAAATTAGTATCAGCAGAAAAGTCGCAGATTAAAGGGAAGACCTATTTAAATGATTACTTGCCATGAAAAAACATGAACCTCATACTCTTTTCCTTTCCCCCTTCCTCTTGATTTCTGTTTATTTTCATGGAGAGCCAACAAGTGAAATCCCAACAGGAGGTAAATACTATGTTTCTCTGGTACTCTTATGAAAAGAATTAATGAACATACCAGTAATGATTAATACATATTGTTCATCAACAATGAACAATGGTAATGTAACCCAGCACTGTGAAACTGACAGCATCGCAGCTACACAGTCCTCTACCAAAGACTGTTCTGATCAGTCATCACATTTTTCTGTTCATCTTCTGCAGCATGTTTTGGTGGGCTAGACACAGGTGATCAGCACTGAGTAAGGCAGTGTTAATCAGATAAAACATGCACCAGAAGACACCGAACCAAGCATTATTACAGCTGGTGGGAAGACATGAAGTGCAAATGAACAATACAAAGGCAGCCTGCCAGTTTTCTGCTTTAGTCAACGGGGAATACTGAAATGGGCTCAGATGCCTGTAGCAATACACCTTACTTAATGTCAATCTGCCTTGTTTAATGGAGTCACAGACCAAATGTCTGTGTTTGCCAGCTGGGGAAAAGGATGCCAAAAAGAGAAAAAGCCCGTGTTCTAAGTGACTGTACAATCCAAGAAATACAAACTAAATAAAATAAATCAGAATCTACTGCTGCAGTACTCCAGAATGGTTGCATTTGGAGGTTCTAAACATCATCTAGCTCCATATTCTGGGGTGTATGGGTAGAGATCTGGGTTTTTTTTCTTTGTTTGTTTGTTTCAGATGATTAATATTTCTCCAGAAAGAATGTAAAAAGCAAGCAAGAAACAGAAGGATCCTTACCTAACGTATTTTGGCCACCAATAATTGGGGAATCCTGGCAGTACTTAGGGAATTACAGAATTGTAGTACCTAAAGCCTTTATCAGGAGTTTCCAAACTGTTCTGCAACCAGCAATATTCAAACAATCTCCAGCGGCTGTTCAGAAAGCCTATAACTACTACTGTCACTAAGGGTAGCAGCCACGGTAATAATATTAGGTACATTGTATACATGCCATGAGACACATTTACCAGAGTTATTATTCCAGAAAAATTACTAAGGAGATTTTTGCAATGTACTTACAATAAGAGTCCCATATTTCTGATTTTTGTCACTTAATGTTCTTTCCTTGCAAATCTTTCTAGCCACGAGAAAAACAAAGACAGCTAAGGAAAAAGAAGGTATGAATTTACTCTGTGGGTGCATACATATGTTGAAGATCACAATTAAAACAGCATGAAACTAAAACTTTACATGGGTTGTTATTTGAAACAAACCCTACAAGGTCTGTGTTAATTTTCACAGAATTTTACTTGAAAACTCCAGGCAATAATCTGTTCCACAGTTAATTTACTAACCTTGAACTGTGCTACTTTTTTCTTGCCAGAAAAACCAATTGTGAAGAAACGTCTGAAATATGAAAAAAACAAAGGTAATAAAGGGATGAAAATCTTACCAGATAGCAATAAAAATGTAAACCATTTTTTCCATGGCATTGGAAGAAAGAGCTTTGTTGGTCTTTCTAAATACGTGCAAGTAAACAAAAATGATGAAATTGTGCATAAACCCCCAGTGTCAGATGGCTTCTTGGCTGATTACATCAGCACATCGAATCTGGCTGCTGCAGTGCCCTGCCTGTGACCCTCTCTGGCTAGTACAACATTAGCCTGCCTGCAGTGTCCTCCAGCACTGTATTGACAGGCTAGTAGGATTAGTAATCCCTATTTATGCTCCTTAGCAAGACAGTGCAAAATTCATCTCCACAGCTTGTGTGATGCTTTAGATCACTTGCTTCGTAGTGTAGAATAACTATACTGATAACAAGAAGCACTTTTTTACACAAGGTAGACTTCATTGTCACCTATATTCCCACTAACCTGTTGGACTTAGCACTGATTGTTTCCCTGCAGTAATATGCAGACAGATAAATGGTTTCTGCTATACCTCTGAAGATAATTAACAGCAGTAAGTTACACAAATGTATTAAGTTAGTGTCTAAGATATAAATGTCCTCTACATAGGTTAGAGACAGCGACTTGCACATTAAAAAGGACACCAAATACCTGTTTTGGTGTAAATTTGCTAAACTATATAGAAACAGTTTGCTTTTATGGCCTTGCTAGACAAAATTTCTATGCTTAAATAATTTACTAGGAAAGCCATGCTTACAAAAATATCTGGTTTGTTGAGATTGCTGTCTGTAAGTTGATTCCAAGAAACTAGCTTGTTTCTTAATGAAATTTATTTAAATATTTTGGTGTGAAAACAGAGATTAATTTATCACCTGTGTTTGATTTTAGAAGTCCCACCAGTAAAAGAAGCTTCACGACATCACAACCTGACCTCAGGTATATGATTTCCCTTTATTGTATGGGAACTTCTTTTTCCTCTCCAAAATTTTCTTTTTTTTTTATTTTGGAGGAGGAGGAGGGGAAGGGGAGGGACTTGGCTGTGGGGGTCTGGGTGTTTTTTTCTAAAGGAGATCACCCAGTCTTTTCATAGTTCTCATTCAAGTCTAGGGGGTATGACGTAGGCAAGCCAGGTAGATCAAATCCATAACTATTTTTCATGTAGCGAATTATTCGCCCAAATGGTATTGGTTTACCACCTTCCTAAACTTTTAAACATATATTCAGATAATTGCTTTACAAACCAAGTGGCCTGTAATTCATTTGGCTGTACATTATTTAAAACAGGTTCATGCTCCTCATAGAAAATCTGTTCCATACCAAAACCACATAAGGAGAAGTGTGTTCAGCTTATATTCTCTCACATTTATAAACATTGTCTCCCATCATAGTGTGCCCTCAACACCACTACAAAAATGATGAGCAAAGTTCAAACAACTCTATAGCCATGTTCTTTCTAAGCTATGGTAAAAATAAAAACATATTCCAGATTCTTGACTGGTATAAATTAAACGCTACAACTTCAGTGAACTGTACTAATTTATAACAGACAAGAACTGAAGTATTTAATCTCTCTTGTGAGTTTCTGGTTTATACAGAAAATATGAACTAAATATTAGTATGGAACCCCCCAGTACAACTTTGCCTTGTTAAACTACTGAGGAAAGAATTTAACCTCTAATCATGCAGACTACTTTATTCTATATGATTTTTTTGCCTTTTTTACTTAAAGTAGAATGCTTTAGTGTCTTATGTACATGATATAAAATGTGTAATATGTATAGTTATATGTATGTGTATTTAGTAATATCTATTTATCCATATGTATAAACTTAAAATATTTGAATAATAATTATGAAGTAGATAAGTATAAGCCAAGTAAAGAACAACTTGACATGAAGAGAAAATTCAAATGAAATGCTAAAATTAAGCATCCAAATGTTAGCATGTATATTTTCACACATGCCTCACAAGACTTTGTTCCACAGTCATAAACATATTACATAAACACAAACAAATTGCTTAGCTTTTTCATCCTTTTTATTTAATCAGTAATACAGATTCATATAGTCACATATAGACTAATTTCTCAATGATTCTTTTGTTAACTGATAGAGAATGTAGAATCTATGTTAGCAAAAAATTTTTACTATCTTATTGATACAGAATTCATATAAATAAAGCAGTCTTAATCATAATAAATAACCAGTAAGATAAATCAAAGAGTTTTCCAGAAGATAAAAGATTTTGTTCTGGTGCAACCTTCCAAATTCTGTATAAAACGGGGATGTACCAAAATTTGTCTGCCAATGGACTTTCTCCTGCACACCACACTCCTGCAAAGTTTACGTCATTCCAAAACTGTGTTACTGTGGCTTTGATTTACAGTAATTGTTATGACTGGTTAATTTAATTGCACATTATCATTGTGCAATTATTCTTGACTGAATGTTTCCCAGATCTTAAGCAGCTCTCTTCAAATAGTTCTTCATAACTGGCTTTTTCATAACTTACAGAACTATGTAAGCACTTTCAAACCATTCTTTGTCCACCAACAACAAGTTAGTTTTCAGACTATGGATGAAAGGTTTCCAGAAAAACAGCAAAGTGGTGTCTCTTTATGAATGCTGCTCTTTGGTGTTTGCTCAACCCAAGAATTTAAAAGTTGAGACTGAATCCTAGGTCATGTACACTTGGGTTGGAACTTGATGGCTTTTGCATGTTCTGTTTGCAGATGAACCCACTGAATTTTCCCTGCTGTGCTGAATACTAATACTTTTTGCTGATAAATGGAAGTAGAAAAGGTTTTACACATTCTGAGCTAATCTAAAAATTTAAATTGTAAATCTTCTTTCAGCTTTCAAAAGCTGCATAGAATAGGTTCATGTGGCTTTAGATTTCTTACAAACTTTCCCTGATATTAAAAGCAATCATGTAAAGAAAAATAAGCAATTTAGAAAGTTGTATATATTTTCAATTTTAGGATGCTCAATTCAAAAAGAATTTTAAGTTACTTGAACTCAGTTCAAAATCCACCTCCCCAGTAAACAACTGTAATTTTTCACAGTTACCAACACAGTGACAAAAGAAAGTATGATTAGGTTAAAATTCTGTAGCACCTAAATATTAGCTACATATTAATAGCACTTGAACTTAATAGCTCAGTCTTCCAATTGCTGAGAACTTTTTCTTATTATTATGTAAACCTGAGGTGTACTACAACCATGCATATGTTTTACAGACCCCATTGAGAAACACCCATTTAAAATCCATAAGAGATAAATAATGAAGACTAAAGAACAGAGAGAGTTTTGCCAAACTACAATGAAAAACACTGCTAAAAATATAACTTTAGACCAAAACGTTAGTTTAGAAGATTTTAATGTCCCATACAGTCTGTCAAAGAGGTTCCATAAAACTTAAGGTTTCTGCATCCATAAGGCACCTTCCTATGCAAGCACAGAAATTTGTGACCCCTACATCCCTGTTTTTGAAACAGGGAAATCTGCTCACCTAGTTCCCGGATACTATAGAAATTCATTAAGGTCCAGAAACTTTATTAACAATTCCTGTCTACCAGACATACTAACCTATCAACATCAGGTTTTTAACAAAGTGCAGCTGTAATAAATTTGCTTTTAAAATGGTGTTGACAGTGATATTTTCTGTATACTGCTGTAGTCATTGTGTGCTCTCTGGGGGATTTAGCTGACATTCTTCTAGAGTTCTCTTCACATAGAGAGACCCAACTTTATAGCTTCTACTTCCCAGGAGGTCACTAGAGCTCCTTAATTACAAAATAATATGGGTGGAACAGCAGAGTAACATGAGTGAAACACCAGCTGCCTATTCCAGATCCATTAATACAAGACTAATTGATAGTGCAGGTCAATAAACAAGATCTAACTATTTGATATAAATGACTGTTTCTGCTTCAGAAACTTTTTTACATAAAACACTTCAAAATGGTCACTGGATAAAATTTAGAAATCATTCTGGATTAATTCTTATACTATCTTGTATATGTATGTAGCATCTTGTATATGTATGTAGCATCTTTATATGTATGTAGCATCTTGTAATGTATGTAGCTAGTTTTTGTCATCATGCACATGTACAATACTTAGTTTAATATCTGGAAAGCTTTGCAGTCCATATTGGCAGGATATTTACTTTTATCACTGGGGAACTGTCATTCAATCTTAATCTTATCAAGGTATTTGGAGACCACCCGAATCTTAGTCCACAAAGAGTATTAAACTACTTCAGTTACATTAGACAATGTGCTCTCTGAGCTTGGAGCGATTGTTTACATCAAAAGTGAATGATCAGAATTCTACCAGGGAATACACTAAGGGAAAATTCAGAGTCCAGAGAGAGATCCCAGGAATAAAGAAGGATCTTTGGCAAAAAAATGAAATGGAAGATGAGCAAAAGTTGACAACGGACAAGATAGATAATAAAAAGTTGGGTTTTTTTAAAATTAATTCATTAATTGCTTACTTCTCATGTTAAGCCTAAAAATTATTTGCCTAACAAATAATTAGAGAAACACCTACAGTTTCTACACTGGTAGGGATAAATTGCTGTAACTAAACAACATATAATGGTGACAGCCTATGGGAAAAATAATATGAGAAAAATGTATTATTTAGCATGCTGGTTTAGATTCAACAATGAGATTCTGATTTACCTAACTTTGCAAAATAAGTCCAATTAGTAACATTATTCATGCCTGTTGAATAATGATTTCATTCCCTTCCTTTTAAGTGGGTCAAAACATTTTGCTAAAATTAAACTAAGTGGCTCCAAGCACATATAAATACACACTAAATTTGTGCCAAGTCAAATAATAATAAAAAAGATATATTTCAGTATAAGTCTGACTGATTTTGCCACAAATGAAATACCAGTATCTAGTATCTTAATGTTTCTCCTTCTTAAAATTGTTTTACCCTTTAGTTTGACTTGTATATCTTAGTAAATAACATGGCAATAAAAGAGGAAAAAAGTATATACTGTATATTTCCATTATATATCTCATGGAAGCAAATTACAAAACAAAATTTAATTCTACAACAGTTTTCTTAGTCTGAGACTGTTTATCTTTGTTTCAGATTATCTTTATAAATGACAATTCCTTTAAGGCCGTTCAATGTCATATTTCTTCTCATCTAATGGGGACATTGCTTAGAGGACAGAGCAACTCTCTTGCCTTTTTGTCAACATAGATTTTGTTTTAAAACATTTATAAGCTGAAAACCCAGCATCCTGATGTAGTGAGTTCATGTTTCCAAGTCTCGTCAATATAGTCAAATCCAGCAGACAAATCAAAATTATGTGATGCAATTCTTAATTAGTGAGACCACAACTGGCAGCACATATAGTGAAATATTTTAAAGAAGCCGGCCTATTGAATTCCAGTTTCTTTCTGTTTGAAACAGTTTCAAACAGGAACAGAAAATATTCTTTCTATTGAAACAGTTTCTTTCTGTTTCTTTATAATTTTCTGTGCAAATTCAAGGTGA
>JASSUY010036396.1:72826-90167 GCA_032466535.1 Forpus xanthops
TGAGGAAGATGTTCTAATTTAGCTTCATCTTTCATTGAACTACAGACCAGTCAGTCCAGGGGACCTTCAGACCGGGGAACTACAGACCAGTCAGTCCCACCTCTGTGCCTGGCAGGATCATGGAGCAGATTCTCTTGGAAAGCATGCTAAGGCACATGAAAAACAACGAGGTGGTTGGTGACAGCCAACATGGCTTCACCAAGGGGAAATCATGCCTGACCAATCTGGTGGCCTTCTATGATGAGGCTACAGAACTGATGGATAGGGGCAAAGCAGTTGACGTCACCTACCTGGACTCGTGCAAAGCATTCGACACTGTTCTGCATAACATCCTTGTTTCTATGCTGGAGACACATGAATTTGATGGACGGACAACTCGATGGATAAAGAACTGGCCTGACGGCCACATGAAGAGGGTTGCAGTCAATGGCTCAGTGTCCAAATGGAGACCAGTAACAAGTGGTATCCCTCAGGGGTCAGTGTTGGGAGTGATCTTGTTCAACATCTTTGTCGGCGACATGGAAAGTAGGATTGAGTGTTCTCTCAGCAAATTTGCTGACGACACTAAGTTATGTGGTTTGGTTGATACACTGGAGGGAAGGAATGCCATCCAGAGGGACCTTGACACACTTGAGAGGTGGGCCAATGCCAACCTTATGAAGTTTAACCATGCCAAGTGCAAGATCCTACACCTGGGTCAGAGCAATCCCTGGCACAGATACAGGTTGGGCAGAGAAGAGGTACAGAATAGCCCTGTGGATAAGGATTTGGGGGTGTTGGTCAATAAGAAACTGAACATGAGCCAGCTTCAGTGTGTGTTCACAGCCCAGAAAGCCAACTGTATCCTGGGCTGTATCAAAAGGAGCATGACCAGCAGGTCAAAGGAGGTGATCCTGTCCCACTACTCTGCTCTCATGAGACCCAACTTGGAGTACTCTGTACAGTGCTGGTGTCCTCAACATAAGAAGGACATGGAGCTGATGGAGTATGTCCAGAGAAGGGCCATGAGTATAAGGGTGTTGGAGTACCTTCCATATGAAGACAGGCTGAGAAAGTTAGGGCTGTTCAGCCTGGAGAAGAGAAGGCTGCGTGGAGACCTCATAGCAGCTTTCCAGTATCTGAAGGGGGCCTACAAGAATGCCAGAGAGGGAGTCTTAATTAAGGACTATAGCAATAGGACAAGGGGGAATGAGTTTAAACTTAAATGGGAAGTTCAGGTTAGATATGAGGATGAAGCTCTTTACTGTGAGGTTGGTGAGGCACTGGAACAGGTTGCCCAAAGAAGTGAAAAATGCTCTATCCCTGGTTGTGTTCAAGGCCAAGTTGGACAGAACCTGAGGCAACACAGACTTGTGTGAGGTGTCCCTGCCCTAGGTGATCTTAAGGTCTTTTACAACCCTAACCATTCAATGATTCTACGATTCTATGAATGTAAGTTGCACAAGGCATAGATCCCATCCTCCTAGTCATAAACACTTGAATAAATTACTTGAATGCAGTAAGTTGTAATAACATTATTTAAACATGCTGGCAATAGGAATGAGTTGACAAAGACCGTGTAGCATCAACATGCAGAAGGTACATGATTAGCTTCCTATCAAGACGCTGTCATTGTTTATTGAGCAACAGCAATAAAACCCAGTTCTGTATTGTTGCCCACCAAATATCACTGTAGTCTCATGTAATTACAACTGCAAACTGAAAAAATCCAATAGAACTTAATAGACCTTAGATGAAGCCTGTATTAATTTTTGGTCCCTCTTGAATATAATTTCTTGAGTTTGCTCCTATGTTTCACTAGTAAAACACATAATGCCAGTAGTAGAATCCTTTGAAAGCTCAATACTAGTGAAATTTTAAAGACTCTGTACTTGAATCACTTTTATGATTTGTTGGAAGTGACTGTATTTCCACATATATTTCACACTGCTACATTTTGTGTTGTTTTACTGTGTAACAAAAGTATTTTTTCTAAAGATACAGCTAATTTACCCATTAAGTCTTCTCATCAAACAACGCCTGTTTGCTAACTTGCTAGTTAGCAAAATACACATTATTTTGTGTATTGTGTAAAGTATTTTGAGCAAAATACACAGCATTTTGCTCCCTTAAATGACCGTTAGACTTTGTATATCCCATTGAGATAAAATTGCAGAAATCGGTTTTCTTAGAGCAAAGATCTCATTCATTGAGTTTGCTTGTTATGTTTCTAAAATGACACTGACTCTGATAAGTAACAATTCATGCTTTTAACCAGTGATGTCTTTAGATCTTGTATATACTTTTACTATGGTGATATTTTTCCCTCTAATGACAATAAATATTACCAGAAGAACCTTCTAGAACTATTGATTTGATACATTTAAATTTTATCTTATACCAAGAAAGTGTTATTAGAGGCATGCACTACTTGTACTGATACTGACAGACCTCCTGCTAAAATGGATATGAAAACACTGATGGTCTTTCATTGCAAGGATAAGCAATTAGATGCATTATACCATAGATGCTGTGAAAGTACCTTTGAGAGCTAAAAGAAATACCCTCATGGAACAATTTTTTTTTTCCTGTCCACACACTGTCTTCGCAATGATAGGAAAAAAGTCATTTTAAGAGGGTGCTTTCACATATATAGAATTGATTCACAGTGACAGTGATATTTCTTGCTTAAGTGTGACAGACATATAAAAGTTTTCTCCTTTCATTTAACCCTCCATCTTCCCATTAAGCATTTTACTTCTTAAGAATGGCAGTGGTGTCTCTCTACAGCACACTCAATATTAAGAGAGGACTAGATTCATCAAAAAAAAGATAAATCTAATTTTTGAAACAAACCATGCTGTTTTGGATAGTTAGTATCTAAACATGGACCATTAGTAAAATAGCATTTGTTTTCCTGCATGGGCCCTTGCATTCAGCTTTGCTATGCAGAGAAATGGATTTAATTAAATATTAGTTACACAGTGCCACTAAGCTCAAAGACTTATATACTTGTATTAGAAAGTATGAAAGCAAAAATTTGTGGTATTTATCAAGGATTCCACATGGCTTCCCTTCCCCATCTGCATCGCTGTTTCCTCTGGTCAGTTTGACAAACTAATTTTACTGAAACATCAAGGGAAAGAGCCCAAATTTTTTTGATAGCAAAGAGAACAGATGAGAAAATACCTGCTTCTCTTCCTTGCCCTTTAGTAAGTGAAAAAAAAATATATATATTTAGCTCTTCAGTCCATGGAAAAAGATTTTTTTATGTTTGTGTGGTTCAGTTTTGATTGCTGAATGAAAACATGGTCTGTGCATTCCTGAGAAGCAATCGGAAAGAAGTGCAATTGTTAGTACTTTCCTCTTACTTATAATTGCTTACTAATTAGTTGTTTCTAATGCTATGATTGCCTGAATTTTTGTGCTTTGTTGAATTGTTTAATTCTATTAGGAAAGCCTCTAAATGAAAAAATATGATTCAAACTAGAAAACGCTAGAAATAAATTTTTGCTCTTCCCATACTCTCCGTAATTTTTACCTAATAACCAAATTGTTACTGCTAAAAGCTATTGCTTTTTGATGAATATTTTATTTGGATTCTTTAGGATTAGTAAATCTAATTCCTCTCTGAATTTTCTGCCTCCTTTCCTTAAAAGATTAGTTTTTAAAAAGACTATTGTGATTAAATATATTCTGTTTGCGTGTTTGTTTGTCTCACCAAAACTCCCATTAATTGCTTGAGTAGACACTTGAATGTTCAGCACTTTGAGTTGTAGAAAGCTACACCTAAGTAGTGTTCTTGAGATTCATAGAATCACAGAATCATTTAAGTTGGAAAAGACCTTTAAGATCATTGAGTTTATCTATTAACCTAAAATTATAACAAAGTATATTACCTGAGGAGAAGCTTTCAGGAAAATTATCACAAGATCCCTGGACATGCTTGGAGTTTAAATATGTTCCCAACTAGAGTGAATACAGCTAAAGAAGGAAATGAAAACTGGTTTTCCCTCTCTAGCCTCTTAATTATCAGTTCCCAAACCAGACATGCTGCTTAAGTGGAGCTACAACCTATCATCCTTTAGAAACTGTGAATCAATGCATTTGAAGCCAAACTCTTTCAGTGTCCCAGCACCTTAACTTTTAAGATTCATCACATCTCCAAGGATAGAGTGCCCTCATATTCATCAGTTTTCTTAAAGAACTATTTCAGTTAAATCAGCAGACAGTTACAAAATAGACTGCTTTAGATATAAGGGTCTATAAATGCAGAAATATGGAGGATAAAAATGAAAAAGTCAGTATTTACCTAGCACTGAACTTTTACACTGTCTCACCCACTACAGGGTTCTTTCAATCAATGGACAGATGCTTAACATTCTGTGTCCTAAAGGCAGGGCTTCTCATGAAAATCTTTCACCATTGTGATCCCTGATTGAGGACCCCTTTATTCCCTTTGTATGGAAGGTTCTTCTGGTGATCTATTGAGATTCAAAGCTTCTCTCTCCCCCAGTAATTCCGTAATACTTCTCAGCAGCAAAAGATTTGGGATCTTTTTGTCATTTCATCAGTGTCTGTTTTCTAATGCTTTGGAAATGTAAATGGCTGAGTGTGAATCTTTCTGCCCAAGCAGTAAATAAAGACTGTTAACTAAAGTAAGCAACCATAAGGCAAAAAGCTGTAACCACCTGTTAAGCAATATTCAAACCTGAATGTTAAGCTTTCTCATACATTGACTCTTAATACTCTATGCAGATTCATATAAATTGACGACTGATGCCATACACATGTGGATTTAACTCTTCATTACTTTTGCCTGGGATGAGACGCAGAGTAATCTCTTTGGGATTGTAAAGGACTTGTGGATGACACCATAAAAGTATTTGTAGGGGATATCATAGATGTGACATGCTTTGAAAGTCAGATCTGATATGTAAGCCTGGTTCTCAGCCAAGTCAATTCTGCTAGTATATTTGCCTTATGTGACTATGTGGAAATGGAACAGTATCTAATAACACCACTTAACTATTCCAACAATCTTATGGCTTTGGATTTTATTTGTTTTCAAGTGTCTCTTCATTTACTGGAACTTGTGTCAGCTAGCTGCCTTTTACCTTTTACCTGTTACCTTTACCATTCAACACACTTAGTAAGAACATTCAACAATGAACAGCATATAATTTGTATTTTAGCTCTTTAAATGTTAAAGTAGAGCTTCAAAGCAAAATTAACAATCTCTGAACAATCATAGCAATTGGGATTGCTGCCTGAGGACTGGAATAAAGAAAATGTTGCTCTTGTCTTCAAAAAGGGCACGAAGAAGGACCCAAGGAAATACAGGTTGGTCAGCCTCACTTAAGTCTCTGGGAAGGTGATGGAGCAGCTAATCCTGGAAACCACTGTCAGATGCATGAAGGACAAGAATTTGATTGGGAATAGTCAGCAAGTATTCACACAAGGACAGTCATGCTTGACCAACTTAATAACCTTCTATGATGAAATGACTGGCTTGGTAGACAAGAGGAGAGCAGTGGATGTTGTCTACCTTGACATCCGTAAGGCTTTTGGCACTGTCTCCTGTAGGATCCTCCTAGTCAAGCTGATGATGTATGGGCTAGATGAGCAGTGAGGTGGACTAAAAACTGTCTAAACTGCCAACCCCAGAGCGGTGATCAACGGCAGTAAGTCTAGCTAAGGGCCAGTTACTATCAGGGTAACTCAGGGGTCAGTACTGGTTCCATTTATCATCTTCATTAATGATCTGGATGATGCAACAGATCATTAAAGTTTGCAGATGACAGAATACTGGGGGGATATAAAGAGGACCATGTTGCCATCCAGAACAACATCAATAGGCTGGTTTTCTCCTGTCTGCTGAAGAATTGAAAGCACCTTGAAAGTGGTTTTGCAATATTACTTGCATTTCTTGAAAACAGCCCTGTGTGTGAGATACATGTCACTTAAAGATCAAGAGCACAAATTTTACAAATATTCCAGGGCATATTTTTATAATTTATTGGCTATTTATGAAATGTACTTAGAATTTCCTCTTCACCAGGCCTAAACATCTTCACATAAACCTTGAATCCAAGGGGATTTGTTTGTTTCTCTGCTCTCTGAAATTCATCTTGGCTGTTCTCACTCCAAACTGATTTCCACCCAGACAAAAATCGTTTAAAAAGATCCAAAATAATATAAAAGATTTTCCTCTTTTTGTGAGAGAAGAAAAAGTGCCCATTCTTTTCACAAAGTGAAAAACAAGGAAGCAAATACCCCTTCTCCAGCCCTTCAGAAGTTAATTAATTTTATATATCAGATATCTTTATATAAAAACATTAGTTTCAATTTGTTAAAAAAAAAAACATTTTTATACTTTTTCATCATTGACTATTTTTTCTTCTGCATTGCTCATAAGAGGAATTAATTTACATGAAGTCTCACAAACTGCATCCTGAACAAATGCAGAAGGCCAGATATAGGTCTTTATTTTGTCTCACCTAAGCTGCCAAAAGATGTCTAGTGTTAAACTGCATTTTGTTCCTACTGTCTGGGGTGGGAGGTGTAACATTTGCCCTGAAGGTATTGAACAACACATTCAAACTGAGAACCCTCCTCAGTTTAAAAGACACACTGGTTGTTCTCATTGAACGTAAGAATTATTAGTAAATCAGAACTGGATGCATTTGTAGTCTTATTTGCATCCCAAAATTCAAATTGTTCTCCTGACTACAGCTTGTATTATAACACTGCTGCAGACTCTGATACACAGTTCCAAAGATGTTGGTATTTTTTAATGAAGTTCTTATCTGCATATTTTGCAGATGAGGTTTGCTAGATAAAGCAGCCTAAAAACGGCAGCATGAAAGGGAAATAACGAAAAAGCACATAGCAAAAAGCATAAAACCGAAACCATTTCATTCTGCATAGACTTACTATATAGGCAGCTGACTTTATTTTGATAAACAGATTCAAATACGCTAAAGACTGACCTTTCAGTAAAAGTGTGAATCTCATCAGAAGAAATACTATACATGAGAGTTTTACCAGAAGGAGGGGTGGGGAGAAAGGAACAAAACAAATCAAACAAAACTCAAAACAGTCAAACCACTAGGCATTTGCAATATGTCCACTTCAGAGTTCTGGTTGCTTGATTAGGTAAAATATAAAAGATATATTCCAGCAATGCATGCTGGTGAAATTTGCATGCTGATGAAATTTTCTCTTATAACTATGTAGTTTCATGCTGGGAGAATTAATAAGAAGCAATCTACAAAGACAGTATGAAAAAAAAAAAAAAGATTAAAAAAAAATGCTCCATCTTTAACAGTTTGACTATCATCCAAAACCTGAACATGCCCTCTTTCTATACCTGCGCTTGGAAACATTACTCTTCCTTACTAAATCTTGTACTCTGGTAGCAGTAACAACTAGATCTCACACACCATACAACGTTTCAAAGCATTTTAATCTTTTAGCAGTGTCTGCTGGCTAACAGCAGAGTGGTTGTCCAAACCACTCGTTTTGGAAGGCAGCGTGCTGCAATATTTGTCAGTGAGCCTTATACCTCTTAAACATTTCTCCTGGAAGAATTGTGGCTGTTTTTAACTCCTTATCTTAAAAAATACCTGCATACATCCCAAATTTTCTATCCCCCTTGTACTTATTCACATCCCATTTGCATGCTTATCTTGCAAATTCCTCTCTTGAGATTTTCCCTCTCCAGTTTGTCCACAAAGCAACTCTGCTACTGCCCAATGGAAGTACATATTATCAAAACAACAGGTCTCACCTTGCAAAAACTACAGATATCTCAGAAATAACACAATTGTGGTCATATGTTTAGCATTAAACATTACAAATACATATAAATTTTGTATTTTTTCCAAATAATTATTTTCTGTGCCTATTTTTCAATTTAATATTACAGCCCACATATTTTATTGCTGTTGGCAAAGCTGCAAAAATCTTAGTTTGCCCTTTTCCTCCATGATTATAGTGAATTTTAAGAATAGACTGTGAGTCAGGTTTATACATGAAACAGTTGCAGAAGTTAGTACTACTAAGTGATTTTAGAGTGACGATGATCTGATAACACCTCTGGAAAACATTATGGAGTCAGGCATGCTATAATTACTATATATACCCATCTTAAAAGTGTTTTTATGTATGTAAGCTAGTGTGTTATCAGGAATTTTTGAAAAAGAGCCAAATATTTGCATTCTTCTTACATCTAAAATACAGGTGAATATATTTTTACATTGAAGTAAAATATTTATTGGTATTTATTTGGGCTAGAAAGTGCTTGACTCCTTCAGAAAGTAGGAAGATTTATTTTTTATTTTCTTTTTTATATCCATAAGAAGAATATGTAGAAAAAATTCCATTTAAACAGTGAAAGATGAGTTTTTAATTGGCAGCTTTCCTCCCATAAGACATTTCTCTTTATCAAACTGGCACCCATTGTGATTAAATTTTAGGGGTATGTGTTTGGTGGTTTTTTGGGGTTTGTTTTATTGTTGTCTTTATTTATTTATTTTGTTTGGTTTGATTTGTTGTTTCTTTTTGTTTGTGCGCTTTTTAAGAAGATCTGATTCAGAAATCTCTTACAGAGAGACGCTGATTTTAATTATAGCAGGTCGAGTGGCAATATACTGCTTTTAGTTAGGTTTACTCACAAAAGTTACCATAGTTCAAAGCTGGAATAAGTCTATTTGGTGAAACTATAACATATCTTTCCTTAGTACCTTCATAAAATGGCCAGTGGTAGAGGGCATAGCACATCCACTCCATGCACTTACTCCATGGTTTGTCAGGCCTCACAGGGAAACCTTGGTCTGTCACATTCCAGGAAAGTGGTAGAATCACTGACCCTGGAAGTGTTCAAAAACTGTATAGATGAGCCCCTCAGTGATATAATTTAGTGGTGGTCTTGGTAGTCCTTGGCAGGTGGTGTAATGGTTGGACTTGATATTAAAGGTCTTTTCCAACCTAGTCGATTCTATGTTTTGGCCTGTGAGTTCTAGTAGAGGGAGTTGTTTTGCCTCTGTTTTCAGAAGAAATCTCAGATCCATCTCACAGAAGAACAGAAGTACTGAAAATTTTGGGGAAAAGAATTGTTTCCATTCTTAGGTTTAGTGGAAAAACAGTAATTCTTTTGGAAAAGGATCTTATTTCCATCTCAATTTTCAAGTGTGCTTTTAGGTAACAAAGACTTGACCTTTGACTGAGTCAGGTAAGAATACCACAAAGGATAATAGAACTGGATTGAATACACTGACATTTCTGACACATTGCCCTGTGCTCCACCATTTACTGTGACCTGGTAGTAAATAAATACACCCTGAATCTCAGTTTATAGCACAGGGAGCCCTGGAGTCTATCTCAGTTTAGAACTGTCATGGGAAACAGCTAATATTTATTTTTATTTTTTTAATATGGAGTGAACAGCAGAGGAAAGAAGAAGTCATCAGAAAATCAATTGGATGAAAAGTAATATGCTTCAGATGCCAACATTCCTCCAATCATTTTCCCAAACACATAACTGACTAATAGTTATCCTTTAAAATCTCAGAGTGCGAAACTCAGCTTTTGGAACAAATTGGGTCAATTCCACCTGTGCTAAATGATGTGTTCTTGAAAGCTCTTAAAATATAATGGAAAGAAGTGTGACTATGCAGGCTAATGCTCAAAAATCAAAAGGAATAAAACCTACCTGATTGTGAAAGTGTAGGAAAGAAGTAATGCCATGTATGATCCCTTATTCATAATAAAAAATAATCTATGTGAAGCCTAATAAAATATGTCATTAACATTATTAGACATGAGACCTTCTGAAAATCCTAATGTACCCGAAAGTGCCTGTAAAATATAGAATCAGAAAATAAATGTAAGAATTTGGGGGACTGGTTCAGCTATCCCAAAATGCAAATATTTTTAGCAAGGTAGGACTATAACACTGAGAGAACTAATAGAGTTAAATGTGAAATTGCCAATAATTTCTCATCTTGTGCTACAAAGTTATCCTGTTGAGCCCTGTAGCTAAAATCTTGTTGACATGTGGAACATGGCTCGTCATCACACTAGAGATTTCTGCTATTATATCTCACTTAAAGTAAATGAAATTATACAGATGTTTTCTGAAAGAACATGAAATAGACTCAGAGCCCCAGTTTGGAAGCCATAAATACTAATCACTTCTTCCTTGTTTTCCTAGCTCCTGTCCGCTACTTTCAATGTGTCTTCCTAAATGGGCCTAATGGATTTGGACTGCAATTTCCCACTAATCCCTCTCCAAGCAAGGAAGAAACAACTCACTCAAAGACTTCCAAGAGGAAGACAAGAAAACCAGGGCAGTAGAGAGTCTGAGTTCCGTGATTGCTCACATTTTGCACTTTATCTTTTCTGCTGAGGTCCACAGTAGTTACAGTGGTACTTGTCATTGCAGGAATGTGATACACTTGGACACATATACCTGGTAAAGTTTCCATGGGGCACAGGCAAAAGAAGCAGTAATGAACTGTGTTTGACAAAGATAGAAATGTAAAACTTACCTGTTTCTTGTGGAAAAGCTGCAGTGTTAACAAAGTGTTGACCTGACTGTGTGTGTGATTTTGTGTGTGTGTGTGTTTTCTTGCCTCTTTTTGCTTTTCTTGTTTTTCTTTATCTACCTGCTCAGCATTGAAGTGTCTGCTTTCAGTTAATCTTATCTAGGGAGTGAAAGGTTGAACGTAGCTCTTATATCAGCAAGATTGCAAGACTAGCTACAATCCTAAATCATTTCTTCTTAACGTTCAATCAAATTGCTGACAGGGAAAGCCTCACTAAATCATGAAAATTTGCTTTGTGACTGGTGCTATTTTTATGTCTCATTGACCAGAGTAGCCTGAAGATCGCACTTACTCAGAGCAGCTTAATATACTATCAATAAGTCGACTCCACAAGTCATGTTAATGACAAGTATTTCTATAGAATTTGAAGCAGTAAAAGAATGGTCTGTTTGTGAAATAAGTATTCTTTCTAAAGGCTAAAGTGAACATAGAAAGTGAAAAAGCATGGTAAAAGTGAGGAAAAACAGTTTTACCAACATGAAGGTTCCAAGAAACAAATCAAATCATTTAGTGGTTCTACTTTTCTTCAGTGGATAAATCAGATTGAATTGCAGCAAAGACCATGTAAATGGACAAAATACTACCCAACCATTTGCTATCACCATATGTCAGGTGAAAATCCACTCCTAAAACTAAAGTAATCCAATTTTCCAACAGGTAAATATGCCAATTTGATGTATCTCAGATCAGTGGAGGGGAAAATAAATAAATAAATAAATAACAAAAATAAACCCCTGGATTCTGTGAAATACCTAGCTAGTTGACAAAAAGTTTTCTCACAGCACAATGCTGTTGATAACTACATTGTGAAGGCCTCCACAGTCACCTGTGAAATCTGCTGTAGCTGACAGCAATGATTATTTAACAGTGAAATATCAATATTTAATTTTCTTTCAGTGGGCCTTTTTATATTTCTAGTGTCTTTTCTTCCTTCCTAATTTGTGATTTTGTATATGCTATTATGGAAGTTATTGCCATAGGTTTTTACTCTGAAAGCTACCTTAAAATGAGATCATAACACTCTCAGAATCAGTTAATTTAAATCAAGACTTTATTTAATTCCAATAACCAGAACAAATATACCATAATATACTATAAGCTGTTACTTTTTTTCCACTTCTTTTGGTAAAACATTTTTTTTTTATTAATCCTTAATCCTTTCTTGCCATTTGAGATGGGTAATAGCATGATTATGTTCCAGATCTCATTTCCATAAAGTTTCAATTAGATATTTGAAAGCTTTGGTAATATAAACAATTAATATAATTGGTTAAGTGACGTAAAATCAGTCATTTATTGTTTCTTAATCTCAGTACCTGCCTTGAAGAACAGAAGTAGGTCCACTCAAAGTGGCGAGCATTTTCCTCATTAAATTCACCTGAAGACCTTACAAAAATTACTTGAATTGCATGTTTTTACTTAAATTGTCCTAAAATATTACAAAAATATGCTGATTGTTATCCATTTGGGAAAATAAAGAATATAAACCTTGTTCTAGTGGTTGCGTTTTCCTGAGGATCCAAAACTGAAGGACAAACATTTACATATGTACATTTCCTATCAATATTAAGTAGATACAAATCTGAATACAAGACATGACAATTCTTACAATTAGGCTGAAAAAAAAATATGAATCATTTGGTATTGTATTTATTCCTAATGAGTTTTTTGCAATACTGATCATAGCTAGTCTTTGTACATACTTTGTGGATTACACTCTGACATATGAAAAGCTAAATGGTTGCTGCAGTCATTCAAGATAGGACTTAATCTGTACTAAAATCACATATGCTCATCAAAAGGCTATTTAAAACACAACTGCATGCACAATCAACACAGACACACCCACAATCTCCAAAGAACAGTCTGTAGTTCAGACAATCAGGAAAATTATCAACAAGAAACTGAAAGAGTGAGGATCTGGTAACTGACAAAATAAGAAGAAATACAAAATACCTTATGAGAGTTCCTAGGCAGGAACTATGTATAAAAGACGAAGAATTTGTTAAAGATTCAGCTTTGAGAATGTGATATTTCTGCTAATTTTTAGTTCTCCAGATGGAAGAAGCTCAAAGACAAATAAAAATATGAAGCACGTACTATTTATGCACCTGAAAAGGTCACTAGATTCCTAACTTTCATACCTTCCATTTTTCCTAAATTCTCCAAAAATTCCCAATTAGCCAAACAGTTGATGAGTCATAACACTCGTCTGTGGGCAAAGCCTCCTTATACAGAGTGTACTTCTCAACGCAGAAATCTTACCCCGTCAATTAAACAATGTAATATGGCATTTTGTGGTTCTTGGTTTACGGATTACTGTGTATGCTCATTTCTTGTGATACATCCTCCACACAACAATCTGTTCTACAGTACTTTTATCTCAAGAACTGTGTAGTTATTGCTGTAAATGCTTCTCAGGAGTTTTCTTAAATTTCTAGTCATATCTTTTACTGCAGTAGAAATGAGAAAAAAAATCTAGAACACAATTTTATTTTGCCTGGTCTAAAAGCCCAGAAATTTAATTTACTCAATTCTTCCTTTTGGAAAGTTATTGCAAAATATTCTCTTTCCAGATATTACTTATTATGTAAGTGGAGGTTCTGTTTTACCAATACTCACTAATAAACTTTGTTACAAACTAGAGCATGTTTTATAGCATGAGTTGCTTATTTTCAAAGCAAAAAAAAAATGTCCTTGCATACATGACCAGTTTGATCTCTGTTTTCCCTTTGTTTCAATTCTTGTTCTTGGTTAAGAAAAATCTAAATGGTCTCATTTTCTGTAGGTTCTCATTTTCTTTCATTTATGCAAGGATGCTCTGTCCACAGACAAACTCCTTTCTAGATTTTTTTTAAACTGAAATTTCCTGTTTTCTATCAGAATATTTAACGGTAATAAGCATGCCCATATTCTAATCTTTTGGGTTTTGCCTTAGTCACCAACATGAACTTGTAGGAGGTAATATTGTCTGGTTTCTGAACCAGCAAATCACCGACTGTTGTTAGGAGCAGAGCTAATAAGCAGCTTCTTCATGATAAGTTTGATATTTGCTTTTATAATTCCAAAGCTTCCTCAATTTCTCTGCTAAACTTTGTTCAAGAATACATTTATTCTCCCATCTACTCCATAATAAACTCCAGATAGAAAAAAAAAAAACAAACATTCCTTGAAACCAAATCACTGAACTGAAAAATTTTGGTTATGTTAAGGAGTAGACAGAAACACTTCAATCAGCTGCTTTTTTATTCTGTGGAGGCCTATTACAATATGAAGGTCTGCTCAGTTTTGGACCTGACAAAGAAATAGGAAAATAAAGCTGCTAAGATTTAACACTCCTACACACTTTTCAGATGAATCACAAAGATATAAATGCACATTTGCTGTGCAGTTCACCTTCTGTGATTTTTTCTTTAAGATGAACAATGTAAAGGAGGAGTCTTGAGTATCACACTATTAAATCAGATCTTAGAGTAGCTGTAGCATTTTAGTGAAGGAAAGGCAACCTGAAGACAACTTGATAAGAACCTTCCATATGTTTCTCTAAGTATCTTATTTTCCTGTCAAAGCTATATGGTTACCATTTTTCAAAACAACTGAAACTCTTTGTTCTCTCCTTGACCTTGATGTAAGCGGGTGTAAATCTGGCTCGTGAAAATTTGCATAAATCGCTACTACTTGGTGATTTTACAGAGTATGGAAGTCAATACAGTGTTCTGCTGAGATACGTATCTATCTATATGTGACTGTGTACGTGGGTATACTATACTTGCATACCTACCACTGACATTTCAATTGAATGATATGTTCTCTCATAGACCAAATTAGTAAACTAGAACAAGAAAGCTGGAATGAGGAGTCAAATTAACTGTTATTTTCAAATTCTGACAAAAACTTAAAAAAAGATTACAGACGTAGAGGATAAAAACTAATTAAAATATCTGCTTGTCTAAGAAAATTTTAAGACCTTAAATGTTTAAATTAGGCAAACCTTTCTCCTTTTTAGTTAGTTGTCAAGAGAGCTTTTCCCATGAATGCCTTGCCAACTCATTTATCATATCTGTGCACAAGCAACAGAAGTTAATAGAATGCTATAGATTTTAAGGAGATTTGGATCCAACCCTCAATCTACTTTTTTAACTGACTGATAGTTTAGCTAATCGTTTGGAAGCTTCCCCAAAAAGTAGAAGGGAAAACTGAAGTACTAAAGCATTTTTTTTTTTCACATACTTGTTTTCAAAACAAAAGCAGAAAAGGCACTTGAAAAATTAGAACTGATGGCGGTGACATTATTAAATGCTAAATGTCATCAAAATTAAACTTCCAGATGTTCCGACTTCCAGGAAATAAAACCAACGGCATGCCTCTAATTTGCCTGAAATTTAATGATCCAGGGAAAAAATAATCTAACTTTTTCAGTTTACAGCAGTGTTGTTGATGGCCTATGGCTTCAGTGGGTTATAATTAGTGAGAATAATAAAGTCATGTAACCAAAGGCAGAAGTATTGTAAAAGTAACCCAGGCGTGGGAGTCCAATTCACATTTTTTAAAGGGAGATATTACAAATCCATCTGTTTCTGGGCAGTGTAGCATGGATGGTAATGATTGGCATACTGTAATAAAAAGGATTTCTGCAATTTAGTTAATATCATAAATGCTCTAAAAAAAATAGAGTAACTAACAAGATTTAAGTATGACCCCTTTTGATAGCTTTTTTCCTTGTTGAGACCCCTGCTATGAAGGACTTCTCTCACATGCAACCATTGTCAGTTTTCTGCTTCTGTTTTCATTTAGATATATTTGTATTTTACTGTTTAAATCATTCTCTAACATTTGTTCTCTAATATTAATATCCTTGGAAAATAAAATCCTTGATTAAGACACAAAGACTCAGGTTTAGAATGGAGCTGAGAATTTTATACTTGTGATGGAACTATCTGTAGCTCAAAGATGTCAGGGGAGCTGAGAGGGAACTGGACTGCTTGCTCCAGGCTCAAACCGTGCAGGGACCTCAAGCATCCACCATAGCACATACAGAAAAGGAGGAGGGCATCAATCCAGGAAGCTGGGAGCTGGTAACAAAAAAAGAGAAAGCATTAAAAAACAAAACAAACAGAAAAAGGAAGAATTGATGCTTGTCCTGCTGTAATCAGCGCTGGTGCAGCCTCACCTTGAGCACTGGGTGCAGTTCTAGGCCCCACCATTTAAGAAGAAGGTGAAGGCTCTGGAATGTGTCCAGAGGAGGGCAACAAAGCTGTGACAGGGCTGGAAGTCATGTCCTGTGAGGAGCGGCTGAGGAGGCTGGGTTTGTCTGGTTTGGAGAGAAGGAGGCTGAGGGATGACCTCACTGCTCTCTACAGCGCTTCCCAAGGAGGGGAAATGGAGGTGCTGGTCTCTTCTCACTGGGATCCATTGATAGTACGTGTGGGAATGGCTTCGAGTAGGCATTTCTTTATGTAGAGGGTGGCCAAAATCTGGATCAGGCTTTCTAGAGAGGTGAACATCACTGCCCATCAGTGTTTCAGAGGCATTTAGACAGCACTCTGAATAGCGAGCTTTAACTTTTGGCCAGCCCTAAAGTGGTCGAGCAGTTGGACTTGATGATCATTTTAGGTCTTTCCCAACTTCCATTTTTTTTCTCCCTCCTTCATTGTTTCCCTAACAGTACATGCTGAGAAAATTCTGGATGACATTTCTTCCCAGCCCTGCACTAGCAGAAGGGATTGAATGGGTATCCCGTTCCTTCACAGGCACTGACCCTGTCACTTTGTGGGAAGGAGGCCTGTGCCTTCTGATGGGGGTGAAAGATGTAGATTGTCTCTGGATCATTTGAGCCTCTGAACAGATTTGCAAAAACATGTGTGAACTGGTTTTTGAAACTCTTCTGTGTTCATCCAGTTTATTTGGGTTTGCACAGGACAGCAAAAGATCGCATCTCTGACGTCCGTGAGACTCAAAGATCAAGCCTGACGCAGGATGTGCTCCTGAGCTAAATGGTTACAAATCTTGTTTATGGGGGAAGTACCTGCTCATTTCCTTGTGATTTCCACCCACTCCCAATCCCACCCCTCTCCTACATACTGGTGTTTAAAAATGCTGGAGTTGTTTCTTTTGGAGAGGCCTGAGAACACCACCACTCCACCAGGAGCCCATCTGTCCCAATACTCTCTCTCCAGTGGCACCGGGTACACGTCTAAAGGAGAGTACATGAGGAGTGCAGTCTGCTTCTGTCAGGGTGCAGAAGGTGTTCATAGGCCTCAATGCCCGGGATGGACTTCCTTTGGGACCTGCCCTGCAGATAGCCCCTCAGACCTGCGTCAGAGCTTGTCATGCAGAACTATATGCATAACATATCATAACTGTTCTGTTCTGTTCCGTTCCGTTCTGTGCTATTCCATTCCCTTCCCTGCACTCACAGTGAGTTGTATAATGGTGAGACCATTATTTACCTGAAATGCCAAGGGGTTTTCAGCACCAAAACCACTTTCAAAGACACAACTCAGAAAGGTTACAGGTGGAAAGAGTATTTTATTTATTTATAAATCAAGTTATTTCAGTTTAGCTTAATTTAGTTAATTTTAGTTTAGGTTATATTTTCTCTCTCTAAATCTGTCAAAGCAGTGCTGTGGTGGTGCAAGAGCAGTGGGAGAACGCAGCCAGAATGGGCCGGGAAGCCCTGACAAGGGATGGTGCTCAGTGCTACAGAGGACAGCAGCGAGTCCCGGGGCCACCCTGGGGCCACCCTGGCAGTG
>JASSUY010036397.1:0-18797 GCA_032466535.1 Forpus xanthops
CCAATTTGGTGGCCTTCTATGATGGGGCTACGGAACTGATGGACAGGGGTAGAGCAGTTGATGTCATCTACCTGAACTTATATAAAGGGTTTGACACTGCCCCACATGACATCCTTGTCTCTAAGTTGGAGGGATATCAATTTGATAGGTAGACCACTCAGTGGATAAAGAACTGGCTGGATGGGCGCATGCAAAGAGTTGTGCTCAATGGCTCAAAGTCCAGCTGGAGACCAGTAATGAGTGGTATCCCTCAGGGATCGGTGTTGGGAGCGGTCTTGTTCAACATCTTTGTCAGTGACATGGACAGTGGGATTGAGTGCGTCCTCAGCAAGTTTGCTGATGACATCAAGCTCTGTGGTTCGGCTGATACACTGGAGGGAAGGAATGCCATCCAGAGGGACCTTAACAAGCTTGTGAGGTGGGCTGATGCCAACCTCATGAAGATGTTTAACCATGCCAAGTGCAAGGTCCTCCACCTGGGTCGGAGCAATCCCAGCATAGTTACAAGCTGGGCAGAGATTCAGATCAGCCCTGAGGAGAAGGACATGGAGGTGTTGATTGATGAGAGAATGAACACGAGCTGGCAGTGTGCTCTTGCAGCCCCGAAAGCCAACCATATCCTGCGCTGCATCAAAAGAAGCATGACCAGCAAATTGAGGGAGGTAATCCTGCCTCTCTACTCTCCTCTCGTGAGACCTCACTTGGAATTTTGTGCGCAGTTCTGTTGTCCTCAACATAAAAAGGAGATGGAAGTGTTGGAACAAGTCCAGAGGAGGGCCATGAGGATGATCTGGGGACTGGAACACCTCACCTATGAAGATAGGATGAGAGAGTTGTGTCTGTTCAGCCTGGAGAAGTGAAGGCGGCGTGGAGATCTCATGGCAACCTTCCAATATCTGAAGGGGGCCTAGAGGGATGCTGGGGAGGGACTCTTCATGAGGGACTGTAGTGATATGACAGGGGGTAATGGGTTCAAACTTAAACAGAGGAAGTTCTTACTGTAAGGGAGGTGAGGCAGTGGAATGGGTTGCCCAGGGAAGTTGTGAATGCTCCATCGCTGGCGGTGTTCAAGGCAGGGCTGGACAAAGCCTTGGGTGGCATGATTTAGTGTGAGGTGTCCTTGGGCATGGCAGGGGGGTTGGAACTAGATGATCTTAAGGTCCTTTCCAACCCTAACTATTCTATGATTCTATGATTCTATTCATATTTAGCACCTGTGCTGCTGAAGAACTTAGGCGTTCCACACTTTGAGCTCTCCAATAAAAAAAAAAAAAAAACAAACACCAAAAACCAAAACCCAATAAATTCCCCACTGGAGAAACTAACTATATTTTATTCTGAAATATGAATGCAGTTTTGAAATTTAAACCAGGTTTTACTTTATGTGGCACTGAGATAAAACGGTGCTTATTAGTAGTTTGGCCACTTGTTTTGATGTTACTAGCATATCCCCAGGAAATGAATAATTAAGATTCAGAGAGGCTTGGATCATTTCCAAATGTTTCTGTACTTCAATAAAGCCTGGAGCCTTTTAGATATCTAAAGTGATAATTATTATATTCCTCTTTTCCTTCTAGGTAATTGATTTTAAGATTCTAACAAAATGCTCACAGTTGTTTAATTAGTCTCAAACTTTAGAAAAAGAGCTCAGTCAATATTTTTGCATTTTAATAGCATGCTGAATCTTTTAAGAGCACCTCCAACCTGGCGTAATTTGTCAACTGCAGCATGACAGATGTGACAATCAGACCAATACTACAACAGACTTAATGGTATCAATATTTGATTTTAAAATTCTTGTCTAAATACATATTTTAATGAAAATGTCAAAACCATCTCTTTATTCATTACCAACGGTTCAGAACTGCAGCTTTAAAACGTTCATGTCAAAAGAACGTGTATTGCTTCCCATAGGAATTCAATCAGAATTTTTTTTTTTCTCTAGGTACACAACATGGGCACAAAATACTTCCAACAGTTACCTTTATACAAATAGTTTTGGCCATACAGTTCAAATTAATTTATTGAGACCATAAGAAGCTACTTCATATTACTGTTCATTTCAGAGTGATAGAGAAATCTTACTCACTTAAGAATCTTAGATGCTCAATAACTCAGTATTTTGTCAGTTATTTTATGCAGTCTTAATGCATTTAGTGATACCGTGTTATTAATGAAAAATCACTTAAACTTGTTCCTGTTGAACTACAAACTCATTTTCTTCCTGATGTGGGTCCCAAATCCACACCCTTCTTGTATTTTTTCTCTCTTTTTGTCAGAGAGTGTCCAGCCATACAACTCCTAATACATCTAGTTTTCATAGACTGCATATTTCCTAGGGAGTGGAACGTGAAGTATGTGGGGGCTTCTTGCCCCTGCAAGAATGATAAGAATCTTCAGTTTCCCTGCTGAAAAGCAGTGAGTTTTCAGAAAGACAGTATGATGTAAACAATGTGTTAGTCCTAGGATTCTGTTCCACTATTGTATACAAGGATGCACCTTCTGTTAATCACAGAATCACAGAATGGTTTGGACTAGAAGGGACCTTAATGATCATCTAATTCCAACCCCCTGTGCCAAAGCTGTGGTTCCAGCATTGCAGTTGAGCAAATACTCTAGATTAGGCAACATATACCTGCCATATAGAATTTTTATACTTGCAAAACAGTGGGCAAGCAGCCCCACAGATGTGCAGTACTCAGAATCACCCTAAATTCTGAGAGGAAATCTCTGGTGGTTTCCCATTGCTGCCTTTCATTCAAATTTCATAAAGCTGCTCAGGATCTTGTTTACTTGAGATATGAACATATTTGGGGATGGAGATTAAGATTACACATCTTTGGATATCTGCCCCAGTGCTTAATCACCCTCAATGTGAAGAGCTTTTTCCTTATGAATATTTGGAAATTCCCTTGCATGCATGTTGTGTCCGCTGTCTTGGTTTTACTGCTGCTCACCTCCAAGAAGTAGCTAGTTCTATGTACAGAGTGATTTCTCTTGGTGCCTAGAACAACTGCTGGTCAGCAGTAAAAATGGCCATTTTGTATCTAATACTGTTTAAGTTGCTACCAAGACAGTCAACACATGTATGCTATAAAATGTGTAATTCAGTGATATTTTCACTATGGTCATGAAGCCCAGATGCTGCAACCCATGAGGTTACTCTGATATCACTGGGTACAGACAGTAGTAGTGACCTGTGCACTGGAAGCTCATTCCCTTTAAATCAAGTTTCTCAAAAGGCTTTTTTTAAATAAAACAATTCTGTGAAATTAGCTCAGTAAAAAAGTAACCCTCCTTAAATATAACCTCCTTTGACACAGGAGTATGTGGAGGCCACATAGAGATTTCTCTTTCTAAATGCTTGAGGGCCATGAAGACTAAGACATAGGAGTTTCCATAGTAATTGAAGAATGACACAACACTATTATAAACATCAACTGTGGAGACAGACAAAGCAATGTAGCTTTTGCATGCCTCTGAAAGGAACCTCCAGTGTACCAGTCTGAATATAAAACTAAAACCTGATTCAGAGTAAAGGATGCCAGAGTAAGGGTTGATCAGCTTCACTTTAGCTGATCTTCAATCCCTCTCATTAATGTTTCCTTTTTTTTTTTTTTAGGACATGTAACTCTTCAGTAAGATGTCCTTCAGCATTTTCGTTTCAGATATATTTCTGTCATTCCATCCATGTCTTGTTTTGTACATGTAGTAATGAGAGGTCATGAGTGCACTATAAAACAGAACCTTCAGGTCAGGAGGCCTTGAACAAAAGCAAATATTGCTAAAGGCAACATATCCTTAACTGCTAAGCAAGAGGAACTAGAAAAACACCACATTGTCCTAATCAGAATATTTTTGCCTCCAACAGCTGGAACTCTTCAGCTGAACTATTGCTGGAAGAGAGTGGTATAATAACGTTTTTATCAATTCACATGGATAGCCACTCTTACAAGCCATGATTAGGCTGTTGCAGTATAGGTGCGCTGGCAAGATTAGTGGAAGCAGCTAATATGTATTTGGAAAAGACACATGCCTGTGAACAGCTGTTTTAGTCAGACATTTCAGTCTCTTTAGTTAGTCTATACCAGATTTGCTTCTTTTTTGTTCATTTGTTTTTAATAAACAGTGTTTTCTGTCGATGTTAAAAAAATCAAAATGATAAGAAACTGTGATAGTTAATTTGATTAAGCAAGAGTTAGGTATGATGAATAGTTAAAGCACAGTTCATCTTCAGGAATGCTTAGTTACCCTAGAAGCAAAAAAGAAAAGAACATTGTATTCTTTCTAATTCTATCCAAATAAGTTTTCTGAGGAATCAAGCTATCTTGCTGTCTCTGGCAGCAGATACAATTTTCTTTGGATTTCAGATTTAGTTTTGGACACCAGCTGTTTTCCAGAGAATTATAAATCAGGCACCCAATCAGGAGTAACAGAAATAAATACACCATTTATATACAGTAATTGCCTTCTTTGAAACTCTGCAGCCACAGCATATCCTTATCTAAAGAGCATACAAAGCAGGGAAGATTGTAGTCTCCTGACCTGCAGTGCTAACAGGGATCATGCATATACATTCTTGTTATTGCATAAAGGTCCAAAAGCCATTTTGCACATTTCCAGCATCATTCTCAGATTTATAAGTCTGTCTCTATTTCTAAAGCCTATCAAAAGCAGTTTTGAAGATCCATTTTGACTATATAATCTCAAACAGAAATCCATTACTACAAGTGGATTCTTCTTCAAATATGCAATTATACGACTCTCCCTAAAATGAACTTGGCAGTGGAAATCAGCCTATTCAACCTCATTATTCATGACTGAGCATCTTTCTAAAGGCAGCTGAGGACTCTAAGCACCATAAAATGTCAGAAGACCAGCTAAAATACAACGATACGGCTATCATAATTCAAGACTCATGTAAGCATCTTTCTAAAGTCATTCTACTCTGATGTCAAGATAACAAGTATTTAGTATTTAGGTTAAGGTACTATACTAAATTACTGCTTTGCACCGTAGCTGAAATTTGCTTTGACATTTTGAGAAAGATCACATTCTTATGTAGAAAACTATTTTATGACCCACTTAAGAACTTAAGACACTCTAAAATTTTTGTCCTATCATAGTCACAGATCAAATATCAAAACCACATAGACAATATGCAGGAAAAGGATAGCAGTTTAATCAGGTTATGTTCTGAGATTGCCATTAGGATGGACACACACTGTAATTTCAACACGAGCTTTTCCAAAGGAGGTCATGACTCTGAACTCACTGAGAATCCACAGTGAGGTCAGAGCAGAAAGGAAACAGCTTCAAAGTCCACTTGCTTTATTCAGCAATGCAAAATGTAGTTTACTGGAAGTCTTTAGAATTTTAGAAGGACAATCCTGAGAGTCTTTATAAAAACAAGTCTGAATTACTGGCCCTTGAGGCCTCTCAGCACCATAACAAGGTAGAAGACCAGCTAAAATAGAGTGATGCAGCAATGATAATTCAAGACTGAATCACAAAAAAGTAAATGTTAGACTACCTTCATAGAACCTTGTGTAGGAGGTTAATTTAAGTAGCATGGCAACCAGGATTTAGGTGCTCAGCCCCAGCAAGATATTTCAAAGAAGTGTTAAAAACAGTCTGGAGATATTTCATCACCTTTGACAGAGTACGCAGTCATTTGCCACAGTCTAGCAGCTCACTTGGTACTGAATGGGATATTCTTGAATTGATTACTGTGGTTTTTTTGTATGACAAACACCTTTAAACATCTGCTCAATTCTCATGAGTTGTTAAAATGACATAAAGCCACTTTCTTCTTTGTAGGAGAGCTGATGCAAGAGTTTGTGCAAGTTTTGAAGGTGATCATTACAGCTACTTGACCAGCTAGTTCTATCAGTCATGAAATCTGTCTTCCTGCCAGTTCCCCCCAGGTATGCAGGACAGACCAGTGCTTAGATGTATGTAAAATGGACCACAGTCTACTCAACAGAGCAACTGTAGCCCATTCATTCCAGAGATATGATCCACCAGGAACCAAGCCCTGCACAGAAAGACCTGTTTTTTGTCAAGTATTATCCATAGACCTTAGAAACAAAGGTTTTATCACAGAAAGACACAAAACCATGTCCAGCAGAGATGCTGAATTCTTATGGATTCATCACATCTAAAACACTGATTCATTATGTAAGCACCAAGCGGATGGAAGTTACCTCCATTGTCTCTTTGGAGCTACTCATGTATGACCTGTGGGATGGGATACTGATCTAACTGGCCCAGGTCCAGCAGTGATTTAGCAGCAGCTGGGTTGGACATAGCTTCAGGTGGCATGGTTTAGTGGGAGGTGTACTGCCAATGACAGGGGGGTTGGAACTAGATGATCTTAAGGTCCTTTCCAACACTAATTATTCTATGATTCTATGTCCACTGTCTTTGCAAATATCAAGCTAACCTCTTTATTTTACTTCTGGTGTACAAAGGTTTGTTTATGCCTGCTCACGTTTACAAAAATAAATGAGACCCTTGGCATGCAAACCACAGACAAAAAAAGAAAAAAAAATCATCTGCTGTTCTATTTTTTTAAACCTTAAACTACAAACAAATACCAGCAAGTTTGTTGTGTTTTTGTGATTATCCTGAGAAGCAGTGTCTATGTTCCAGTATGTTTTCCCAAGCATCTGTATTGTAAAGATGTTTCCTTTGAATACACACACACACAGATCAGAAGGGCTGCTCCAGCATTCCCATGGGAAAGTTTAAACTTGTGAAACAAACGTTTTCATTGGCTGTGCTAAATTTCAGTTCATTCTTTTTTTTAACCAAGTGCAATTCACAGCCCACATTATTACTGTTATTTTGTCAAAAATACGCAAATTCAGGAAAGTAAAAATGGAATTGGTCCTAAGGGTTTGTAGTTAATGGCTAAGGGACATACAGCAGCATTGTTATTTGTTCACAGATGGATAGCTAGAGCATTTACTCTAAATGTGAGCAGCGGTTAAAGGTTTAAACAAACAACTTCGAGAAGTAATTGACTGTTCAATCGCTTTTACTTCTGGATAATATCAATTCTCTCATTTCCAGTATTTCTGCCTGTCTTCTCAGACCCTGCTGGTATTGGATTAGTTCTTCTTAGAAGTCCTGAGGCACTTGCATCCACTGTCATTAGTCAGCCTAATAATTTTTTATGGCTTTTACGGTAACCTATATTAAAGTATTATCTTTGCTTTGCACACAATCATGTAAATACCAGTGTTTATTCATGTTTTACATAGAAAAAAAACCAATGATGCTTGAAAAGCTAACCCAATTTTTATCAATGAGCCCTAAGACAATTGCAATGATCATATGCCCTGCATAATTTTACACCTTTGTTGGCTTTCTATCTTAGTATGCCTGAGATGTACTTTTAAAAGCAGTTTGACAGAGGAGTCTTCACAATTCTAATAAACTTAATAATAAATTTAATAAAAGCAAGAGACAAAGAAGATTTAAAAACAAAAAAAAAACCAAACAAAAAAAAAGCCCCCATTCGTGGTGCCCCATGAACAGGAAAAACTGCAATATAAGCTCCCTTTTTATTAGACACTAGAGAATCTAGGCACACAAGAGGCTCTGTAAATATCCCAGCTGTGGGAAAAGCTTCAATTGGAACTTAGATTTTACAGGACATCAGAGAGTCCAACCATGAAATTCACATCCATAAGAAACCAGGCTTCATTAGTTTCACTACTCACAGACAATATGTTAGTAAATTGAGATTTATAAGATATTTGATTATATTTATTTCCATTCATGTGTACATGCAGATGTCAATAAATACAATCAGCACGCACACAGCCTGCAGGAGATAATGTCTGTTTGCAAGAACAAAGCATTACAAATTAGGAAACTTTGGCACTCTTCCTGATTTTTTCACCAGGCTTCAATCAAACATTCCCATGGGTCAGGCTTCCTTTATACATATATGTTTATGTTTGTACAGTGCTTTATGATTCCCAGCTAAAAGGTGCTCTATGAAAGAGAGGAAATTTTGGAATCCTGTTAATATGACATTGCTCACTTTTACCAAACACCTGACTCTCAGATGTCTGTATGACAACATTCACTGCTATTTCTACAGTAACTTCACTTCTCCAGCTACAAAAGGACCCTTTCAAATAAATAAGAAAAAAATCCAATCAAACCCCAAAACAACAACAAAAACTTTTTCATTCTCAAGTCTTCTCAGGTTTCTCCCTTGGTTAGCCTCTATGCCAGAATATTTGAATTCCAAGATCCTTCCTATCCAGCTTTGTCCACCACTGCTTTATGGCCACTAACTGCAGGTGCACTAACATCCACCAGTTCACAAATTTCAGGCCCAGAATCCCTGTACCCCAGGGCCCTTCCCAATGCCCCAAAGCCCTGGTCTACCCAAACCTTGCACTTCTTGACTCTGATTTCTCTCAGCCTGGAGAGCCCTTTTATTTCCCTCATTACCACCCACTTTCTTTCCCTCCCCTCTTTTTTCTTCCTTCTGTCTCAGCTAACCCTGCTATATTTGAGAAACCAGTCCAACACACCAGAAGAGCCACTATTACTAGATAGGGATAGGATGCAGCTTCTCTGGTCACAATTTTCATCCTTGACAGCCACAACATCTCTATAGGAGCATGCAGTAACCTCATAGCAGCCACTGGAATCATTTCTACATCTGGGAAGGCATTTAGTTCCTGACAGTCACCAGGGTAGTTTGCCTTGCCCACAGCCAGATAATAGAAGCTGGGGATTTGTGCATATGGACTGGTGGGAAGCCAGAGGCCCCCCTTCTTAATGAAAAGGCAACTTCTGAACTGGCATATTGTGAGAAAACAGCAGTTAAAATGAGTTTAGATACCAGCATCTTGTTTAACTAGGACTACTGCCTTTGCTATTATGCCCAAAAACACTGGTTAGAAATTTTAAGATACCTAGGGCTCTCAAAGCCACACCAAGCCTAAAATTTGTACTTCTGGAACACTTCTTTCCAGCAGTAGCTGAAATATATGAAAGGTGTCAACTCTCCTGAGCCTGTAACTCTCTCCCTTATGAAAGTAAAAAAGGATGCACATGAAATTATTTCTCACACATCCCAAAAAAAAATCTATAGGTTGCAAATGAATATGTCAGAAGCCTCTGGTCCTTTTTTTCACCTTCTAGGTATATGAAAGAATGGATCTATCAAACTGTGGGGCTTCCCATTTTGGTTTCCAGATGAGAAAGGACTCATTTTATTTAGCATATTTTCAGTTGACCATGCTATGCCTAGCTGGAAAGGTTTTTGGAAGCAAATCTATTACATAAGCTAAAAGACAAAGGTCACAGTGAATGCACCAGAAGAGTATTATTATTTGAAGGATATATCATGTGGCCTCTATGTTACCTAGTCAGTAAAATTATATTTTAAATGACACAGGAGTCAGGTTGCAAAAGAAAGCAAATATTGGTTTCAGTGTTTTGACTTAAACCAGAGGCTTCTTTTCAACAATGCCCTCCAAACTACAGCAGCTAAACTGTATCATACTGGTGCCATTGTCCTTGGTTCCATCTGAGACATTTATACCTTACAAAAAATCCTTTCAAACAAAAGAAAGAGTGCAAATGTTGGTGCACTGAACTAGAAGATTAAAGAAAAATAAGAAAATTAGAAACGCAAATAGATAAGTTTGTTTTCAAATTGAATCTGCTCTGTGGAATTCATAACTTCTTTACAAAATGCATCCTGGATCTAAAACAAAGCTTAACTCCTTTCTCAAGGGCTTTAAAAGATTTTTCTTTTAAAAAGAGAGTATCCCTAGATTCTTAACAGTATTGCTATAATTCAGGTCTTCCAAGGTCTATCTTAGTTTAATGATCAAATGAGTAATTGCAATGCAAGCAAAGTTTAGTTCAAAAACTGAAGTCAATGCAACTGGAAAAAAACACCTTCCAGACTGTCCTCACTGAGGACAATTTATCAAAATGTCCCTTTTTCATCACAGTAATTATTGGGAAGAACTCACTGTAAGAAAGAAAGTTTTTGGAGTTTGTTATAACATACAGACTTGATTTCAGTTTTCGGATCTTGGAACCACCATACAGATGGGTAAAAACAGAAATAAGGGGATCACATTTATTTTTGGTTAGTAACAAATTTAATTCTCCTTTTTCTTTTCTCCTATCCTGAAAAACTTGGGGACAATGCGAACACAACCAGAGCATGTGCACAAACTCAGAGACATTAATGTTCCATGAATGTAGGTTGACATCACATGAGATTTAGCTATCTACATCTGTCAGATCCACTGTTTGCCCACTGCATTGTGGGGCTGTTACAAAGACCGCTGTTACAAGTGAGAAACTGCCCTTCACTGGCTCATGCCTTTAGACAGCATAGCTCATGTTGCTTCAATGACAAGAAGAGATTTTCTTAAAAGTCAAATGAAGATGGACTTTGGAGTGAAAGGAATGATTCTGCGTTCACTTTAAAAAAATACTGAATTTTAATGTTTAGGTAATGCTTGACAGCAGAAATAAGAATTTTGAGGGAGGTTTTTGCTGTGAGGTACTTGCAAAATGACCGTTCAAAATTGTGTCTTTTGTTGCACTTCTTAATATGTGCAATGCTTCAAAATTTTACATAATGAAGATTGACTATTAAAGGAGGAAATCATTTTAAAATGCTTGCATCCTGCAACTTGTATGACCAACACAAGAACAAATCATCCAGGTCAAAGAATAGAAGGAAAAGAGTTCAATAAATATTGTTCTTAAACAGAAGGGCAATTATCGAAAGCCATTAAATTAACAATATTACGGCAGTATCATTTTTAAACAGACTGGCAAAAGGTTAAGTTACAAGACAAACCTTTGTTCTTGCCATTTCATATTTTTTTTTTTTAATCTCGTTCTTTGGTTAAAGCTCTAGTCAAAATTATTCTCTGGAGTATCTCCAGGTAAGGCAAAGGAACTACAGCAGGGTACATATTTAACTTTTCGGCAAATGATCCTTTCAAATGTTATAATGTGACAATAGGAATTATACAAAGGTAGATCATTTTACGTCCAGAAAGCCTTTCTCTACCAATCTTTCCAGCCCCAGTAAGGAGACTGGCCCAATTAAAATGCAATGCAGATTAACAGACTATAAAAGTGTAACAATATATTAAAGGCCATATAGACAACTTTTACTATAAGGGCAGAAAATTATCCTACAGCCAGATGAAAATAAGTCTGTTTAAAAAAAAAAAAAAAAAAAAAAGGTATTTTCAAAATTGTTTTCTTAAAGGATCTGCTGAAGCAGCTGTCCAAAAGGAATAAATTCTACATCTCAAGAATCACTAAAGCAAAGGTTTTACACTGCCAATCAAAGCTGTGATACTCAAACCCTTTTAAAAGGAATGCCATCTCAAAACCTGAAAAAAACAGATCTTGGATATCTTAAAACATCTCTTTGTGCTAAAGACTCTTTCTTTAAAAGCCAATTTTAAAATCAAATCACTAGCTTTTTTTCATGGAGCCAACATAAGAGGGCAGAGGGATAATTTGATCACAGCTATTCAACCCACTGAGGTAGGTGTGCATCCTCAGCTTTCTCCAGCACAGTGGTGGAGCCAAGCTGCAAGCCCAGCTAAGAAAGAATTACAATAAGGGAGCCTTGTGGTCAACAGGGCATAAGTACCGCCTTTAAGAGGTCATCTCAGGATACACTTGGGTGAAGACCGGCTGAAAGAGGGATTTCTGCAACACTGATGTACATTTTTCCATGGGAAGAGCATGGTCAAGGATAACACCATGTTTCTTAAGTTAGCTCACTGGTTCTCAGTATAACCCTTTCAAAAAGTGTGAAGAGGCAGGAAGAGAAAAAACTGCCAAGTAACTTCTATTTCCCTTCCTCTGTACTTCCAAACCCCATCTCTCTCTTGCATGGTTCTGTGCCATTCCACTATCATCATAACACCAGTTTATAATTTACACCAAACAAGAAGTCAGGAAATAGGTTTAGTGGCACATCCACTTTGTCTGCTGTTCCACAGGCACCACTGATGGAAGCTCATAATTAACAGGAAGTGTTTCAGTGTTATGACTATGACAGAAAAAGCAAGGGTTTACCTAAAGAAACATTGGCAAAGCCACTATTAACATAGCACATAGTCACTTAATGAGGTAATCTCTACACCATCATAGCACTTTTCTGTTTGCTCTGAGACTGACCAGCAGCCACCAGAGAAGAAAACAAAAAGTCCATGACACAACAGCTAATAACATACAAAACCCAACTGTTTGTGTTGGTCTTTTATTGACAAAGGTTACACTGCAGCTGACTTCCACTACAGAAGTTATAACAACAAACCAAACATAACCTAGACAAGGGCTGAATGGATGTTATGACAGAGTAATGGAACTGAATAATGACTTTAACAGTTCATCAAAATTATTCTTTCTGGCAGTGGTAATATATCTGCCCAAATCCAGGCTAATGTTATGATTTTGTATTGTTGGCTATTCATGAATTGCCTATCATTACCGTGTGAACAAAAGCCACAGTCTTTTCAATGTAATGGGTAAGCACCCTGCTCACTGATAGTCCTTTGTATAAAACTGATAATTGATGTGCTGAAAAGTTCCCAAAGCCCTTCATTATATTTTATTGCTCAGGGCCAATGGATAATCAAAGGAGAATTCTAGCAAAACCCCAGAAGTCTGCTGGGGCAGCAAGTGCTAATGTAATTTTTTACCACAATGTATAAATCCCCTCCACCCCCCAAGTTCCTTTGGTAAGCATATGCAGTAAAAGGAGCATGTAAAGTCTTTTTTTCACACAACTCTTCTGTTGCCTTTGAATAATTAATCGAATGAAAGGTTCCAGAGCTCTAGCTAATGAAAAACTGTACACTATATTTGCTTTGCAGTTGGACACCCATATTATATTACTAAGGCAACTGAACTTTAATATAAAATGAGTGAACTGAGGGAATCATGCTAAAAGATGAAAGATGAGAAGAACAAGTGCTAGATTTCCACATGATTAGAGAGATATACTGTTTTGCCCTTCATTTCAGGAAGGTCTCCAGATTTCAGTGCCAATATGAGATGACTCTGTGGAAACGTAGTGCAGAAACACTTATGAATTCATGTTTCACCTCCACCTTACCCAGCCATATTTTTCTTCACAAAAGCTGTGGCTTTTGACTTGACCACATGTAACTGATTTTTATCTGATATGACTTAACGAGCTAATTCAGGTTACTTCATTATCTGGATTCACTACATGTATTCTCCCAGGCATCGTCATCTAAGCACTGCTGTTTTGGTGACAGTAACATAACTACTAAGCACATGTACAGTGCAGGAACAGAGGAGTGCAATAGTAGGCTGTAAGTGGTAGGTTGTTCATTGAAGGACAAACTCTTACTTTATGGCTGAAATAGTCCTCTGTCAGCTCAGACTTGAGGAGACACAGGGAGCTTGAATTTCAGGGCTCAGAGGGAAATGTGTTGGTCAGAAAATGCAGGTATAGTAAGTTTTAAAATTAAATGTTTGCAATCCATTCAACTAAATTCTGATGTGCACTAAATTGACCTGAAACAATATACTGCAATTTTGGTTTCCTGCTGTGTTTTGGCAGTATATCAGACATTCACATGGGAAAAATAGACTTTGTAGACACTAGATTTTCCACCAGACTATGATTCTCCAACAGGTCCTGTCAGTAACTAAAAAATGTATTTGGCATTTCCCTCTCCCTCATAGCTCCCTCCCCCCTCAAAAAAAGCAATACTGATAAATGGTAAGAGGCATGTAAAATTACATGAGATATCACAAGTTTCCCTTGGATTTCTTATTTGTATTTTCAAGGTCTCACATAATTTCTTCCTTCAGGTACCTAGCAGACACAGACAATGACTGGTCCTAAACAATCATTCATGACATCACTGTGGCTCCAAGGAAGTTCAACAGGCTACCAGTCAGTCTGTATCTTTCTTTGACACATAAGAGGACTCAAATAATTCTGGACTTCAGCTGTGTAAAACAGGAAGACATCCCCCACCCCTCCAACCCCCCCTCTGGCAATAAAAACCACACATTCCTATTCAGCTACAGTGCCTTACAACAGGGAGGGAAGTTCTTAACTACCTATCCTCTTTCTCTTATCCTTCCGCTTTTCATCGAACCAAAGAGCTTCAACAACAGTTGAAATACTCTATCATACATGTAAATCAGTTTTTGAGGTCATGTTAAATGCAAAGGTGCCAGAACTGCACTGGCTGGAGTTATGAATATATCCCTGCTTCAAGAGTGCTTCCACGCACGCACCTGCTTTGTGATACTGGGGGCCTCCCTGTGTGCTGCCTGGGTAACAGTGACATACAGACAGGCAAGCACTTTATACTCAGTATCCCAAAGCACTCTGATTGAATATGTTATGAGTACACAACTTCTCCACTGGATTTCTTTTTGCAGTTTTGTTGGGCTTTTGTTTTAAACTTTACCAACACCTGTTAGGAAACTGAAGCTGCAGCACTGAAATAAATGGGAATTTGAAAATGAGCTTCAAAGACAACTGACTGGGACAACATGGTTACTAGGAACTGCATTTTAAAACACACATATATATAAAAGGGCATCTGTCAAGGAATGCTGTGGTGTCAAAGCCAAGCCCTTCTGCAATGAGTAAACATCCCTTAAGAATACATGCTCCGATACAACCTGAGGCAGACGTTCTACTGAAAACCACTAAGTGAATTTTCCATTACAGACTAGGCTTTATACATGAGGTACATAACGAGAAACTACAACTTCTGAATTGTTATATTTGAAACACTGATGTCCTTTTAGTGCTAGTTTTGATATAATTATGCATTTTCAATCTACAGGTGTATGAAAATATTTGTAGAGTGCACACGAATACCATTAGCTAGATGCAGCTTCCCAGATTTACTGCACCAATAAAAAGTTAAGAGATATAGAATCACAGAATTATGGAATAGTTAGGGTTGGAAAGGACCTCAAGATCATCTAGTTACAACCCCCTGCCATGGGCAGAGACACCTCACACTAAACCATGCCACCCAAGGCTCTGTCCAATATGACCTTGAACACTGCCAGTGATGGAGCATTCACAGCTTCCATGGGAAACCCATTCCATTGCCTCACCTCCCTTACAGTAAAGAATTTCTTCCTTCTGTCCAATCTAAACTTCCCCTGTTTAAGTTTGAACCCATTTCCCCTTGTCCTCTCACTACAGTCCCTCATGAAAAGTCCCTCCCCAGCATCCCTATAGGCCCCCTACAGATACTGGAAGACTGCTATGAGGTCTCCATGCAGCCTTCTCTTCTCCAGGCTGAACCCCAACTTTCTCAGCCTATCTTCATGTGGGAAGTGCTCCAGTCCCCTGATCATCCTTATGGCCCTCCTCTGGACTCATTCCAACAGTTCCATGTCATTTTTATGTTGAGGACACCATAACTGCACACAATACTCCAAGTGAGGTTTCATGAGAGCAGAGTAGAGGGGCAGAATTTCCAACTAAAAGAATCTGTTCAGTCCACATAAGAGAATAGGTTTCTTTAAAAGGAGGTGTATGGGAAAAGGTTCTTTAGGAAAGGTAGCATTTTTATATATTTGTACTGTTTTGACTACACTGTATACTGGAGCACAGTGCATCAGTGCTGGAGCAAATAGGAATTACAGAAACAATAAAACATAACAGAAACAATAAATCAAATCTGACTGGAATGTTTTGAATTACACAATGTACTCAAGATACGAAGTTTTTACATCAAGTAGAGCATTTCTGACCAATAGCAATATGCTGAAGAGAAATGCACAGCACAACATAAAAATGCTATCCGACCCATGAAAATTTTGAGAAGAAGCTTAGAATCCTGAGAAGACACACTGTCACTACAGAAAAGAACCAAGTACAGGCAACTGATTTATCTCATTTGAGTCTCTGCAGAGCTTCTACATTGTGAAAGCTTATATGAAAAGAAAATTAAAAATGGGTTCAGGAAATACTTCTCATAAAAGTAACATGCATGAAAAAGAAATCATAGTAAGGACAACATTAAAAGTACTTGGTGAAACTGAGAAATGAGTAGATAGCACGAACCTGGAAGAATCACTTAGAAGTACTAACGTGGAATATATAGAAATACTTTTGGAAATCTTTGTTTGTTTTTGCTCCTAGTCTGCAAGTGCAATTCTCAGAGACAGACAAAAGGCATGACAAAGACTGCAAATATCAGGTCCTTGTGACAGGACTGTATTGTTTTACCAAGCATCAAAAGAAACTTCTGTCCAGTGACAGTAGCTTTAGCCCTGCCATTACTTAATATAGGGAACTGGACACCCTCTCCTTATTATACAAAATGTGTGTAACAACAGTTTACCATGTTTTCAAAAGAACTATACTGACATGTTAGATAATATTACATCTAGATGCTTGTAGCCTATGTTATACAATGTGAATTTGAAGACTAAAGCATGTGGCAGTGAAATAAGCAGTTTTAACTTAGAATTACTGTCAGGCTAAGAGACTGAATTTACCAGTGAATAATAAAGTGCCTGATCCAGTGCTCATGGTCCTGAAAATGTATCACCAGGTTTCATGCACATCTCTAACAAGTCAAGAAAAAAATACATTGCATAAAGGGGTATTCAATTCAGAAGGAAGACACCATCTAAATTGCTGGGAAGAAGGGGAAGTGAGGGAAGAAGCCACTATTCCTCAGTGACAACAGGCTCTATTAGTGATTTAACATGTGGCCTTTCCAAAGCCTTTGCCTCTATCAGCTTCACCTTGTAATGGTACAGTCATAGAGGGGGATGTGTACACCCAAATATAAAAGCCCAAGTTATTACAAAATACAAACATGAAATGGGCCCATCATTTTCTTTTATTCTCATATTTAGCCAAAACCAAACATTCAAATGAAAGAAAAACTCTCCTATGACAACTCAACCTTTCCAATGTCTTTGGAAAGATCATGTTTGAGGGCACCTACCTGGGACAGGATGACATATTTTTGGGGCAGGAGTATGAATTGTCCAAACCCCTTTGCAATGTGGCTGACACAGTGTCCTGGGTTCAGAGTAGCAGTCATTTTTCTCCTTCTTGGTAGCTGGTGCAGTGCTGTGGTTTTGACTTTCGGCCTGGGAACAGCACTGATAGCACCAATGTTTTCAGTTACTGCTTAGAATGTTTGGTTTGACCAAGGCCTTTCTGAGCCTCATGCTCTTCCAAGGAGGAGGAGAAGCCAGCAGGAAGTAGAGACAGGACACCTGACTCAAACTAGCCAAAGAGGTATTCCATACCACAGCATTTCATGCCCAGGATGTAAAAATGGAGGGCAGAGATCCGGAAGGTGGTTGTTTGCTGCTGGTTCGGGCTTGGTATAGGGTGGTGAGCAGTTGTATTCTCTTCCCTTGTATTTGCCTTGTCATTATTATTATTAGTGGTATCAGCAGTGATTTGTGTTATACCTTAGTTACTGAACTATTCTTATCTCAACCTGTGGAGTTACATTCTTTCAATTCTCCTTCCTGTCCCTCTGGGATCAGGGGGGAAGAAAGAGGGGGGAGTGAGTGAGCAAACTGTGTGGCTGATTGGGCTTAAACCACAACACACAGGAAGGCATGGGAGCTTCTGCGAGTCTTCACTAGTGTACCTGCTTGGGAGAGTGACCAAATGGACTGCCACAGGACAAACTGAGGCAGTGAAAGGTTCTTGGCATTAGACCACCCTGAAGCGTCCCAGCACTGCAAGTAGTAGCTGCCCAAGAAACAGTCTGGAAGGCTGGAGCTGTCATGAATGTTACTTTGCAGTTACTACACTGCTGAGCTACCATGACCAGCCACTGCAAATTAAACTCCAACATCCTTACACTTTAAAGGAGAAAATGGGTTTTGAGACAGTACTGTTGAAAGCAATTCCCATGCCTCATTTCTAGAGACCCTCAACTTGCCATGTCACTTTGATTTTACTTGTATTTCTATCCTTGGTTTCACTGAGGATTAGGCAGATATAAGCTAAAAATTAATTTACTGCTTAACTTGTGAACACTATTTGCATCAAATACATGTAATTTTATTTGGATTAAGGACAATATATGGGAAGAAATTCGGTCCTGTAGTTTTCCAAGTTGATTATCGTTGGCCATGGTATGGTATGCAAAAATATTGGATTCATATATGGTAACTGGATTGAACTGGACTTCTATTACATTTCTTATTACATTTTGAGAGAAGGCTGGTTGTTCTCTGAATCACAGAATCATAGAATAGTTAAGGTTGGAAAAGACCTTAAGATCATCTAGTTCCAACCCCCCTGCCATGGGCAGGGGCATCTCCCACTAAACCATGCCACCCAAGGCTGTCCAACCTGGCACTGAACACTGCCAGCAATGAAGCATTCACAACTTCCCTGGGCAACTCATTCCAGTGCCTCACCACCCTTACAGTAAAGAATTTCTAACTCCTGTCCACTCTATACTTCCCCTGTTTCAGTTTGAACCCATTACCCCTTATCCTCTCACTACAGGTCCCAATGAAGAATCCTTCCACAGCACCCTTATAGCCCCCCTTCAGATACTGGAAGGCTGCTATGAGGTCTCCACACTGCCTTCTCTTCTCCAGGCTGAACAGCCCCAACTTTCTCAGCCTATCTTCATATGTAGTTGCTTCTTTTACTTAATGACATCATCACCACTCCCTAATAATTCAAACCCAATGTCATGGGTTCAGCAGCAGCAGTCATTTTTCTTTAAGCAGTAGCTGGTGAGCACTGTGTTTTGGATTTT
>JASSUY010036398.1:0-27211 GCA_032466535.1 Forpus xanthops
AGCAACGAGCTGCCCGCGCAGGGCCTCCGCCTCGCCGCCCGCTCCGGCTCCTGCCACCAGGTGAGCGGCGGCAGCCGTGTGTGTGTCACCCCCGCGCCCTGCCCCGGACATCCCCGGTCCGGGCCTCTGAGGGGCCGCGCTGCGCTCCCGGCGGCTCCCCGTGGCGTTGTGGGGTTCCTTCGGGAAGCTCTGCAGCGGGAGCGGCTCCAGTCAGCCCCCGGCGTGTTCCTGTGTGCTCGCCGCCATGCAGACAGACCCGCTTTCACCATCACTGATGAGTTCCCTTCACGCTGTTCTCCCACAGTGCCTCTATCAGTTCGTGGCTTTCGTGCCGCCGAGCAACGGGAGCTTGAGAAAGCCGGGCACGGCGGAGGTAATGGTGGATACCCAGCATCCGCTCACACTGCAGCTCAACGGCTCTGTGAGTGACACGGAGCTCTGCAAGTACGTGGCACAGCCCCAGGGAACATCTGAACAGCAATGTCCTGTTTGGGGGTTCTGTTTTGTTTGCTTTTGGGGTTTGTATTTGGTTTGGTTTTTTCCCTTGGAGCCGTGTGTGCGTTTATTACCTGCTCATGTCCTTTTTCCTGACTGTTTAGAGTGCGATCTTCCTCCTGCTACTGTAACCGTGGCATACATTGCAATTGTGCTGTGCACAAGCAGGAGCTGAAATGGTGTGTGTGGAGCCAGCATGTGTCCAGGCCTGGTTTCTCTTGCAGAGTGTGGCTCAAGACAGGTGATGTAGTAGGCATTATCTATGTGGTAATGCATCTGTGTTGGGCAAAGGACAGTGATGGCAAAGGCAGAGCCAGGCAGCTCCTTGCTAGATTAGGCCAGGTTTTCGGCTTGCCTTTCCTACACGCATCCAGGCTTACAGGCCCCCAGATGCTGCTGTGATACCTGCATGTAGTAATGATGGCTCAGCAAGTTCCATTTCCTTTATCCTTTGCAGGATTCAGTATCATTTTGGAGAGTTTGGCAATTATTCCCTTCTGGTAAAGACCCTAGGTACAAGCACCAAAACTGTTTCTTGTGACCTAGTCATCAATGAAGGCCCTGTCAACAGCTATCTCCGTATGTAATCCTCAGTTTTCCCCTTTCTTTTGACAACTTGCATGTCTCCCAGTAGAACCAGCTTCCTAACAAAGCCTGTGCAGCCAGTGTGCTGAAGACGTGTTATGGGCTTGCCTCTCTTCTCTCTCAGCATCTTACCTCCTTATGTTTTATACACCTGTCTTGAGGCCCTGACTAGACTCAGGCTCCTTCACATGTCGTACAACCACAACCTTTTTGCAGCAGGGATTAGCCCACAAAAATCTGTGGGTATATGTCTGGAGGGAGGCATTTTTTGTAGTTAGTTCCTGTTTTCCTGCATGTTAATGTATGTACACACAGTCCTTCCTCTTCTTCCCTCTGTCTTCCCTCACAAAATGGGAAACAATTCATGCACTGGTTAGATTTTTGTCTGTTGCTGTGCTTTTAATTTTAGGCCTCATGTCTTGTGTCTTTGTTCATCTCTTTTTCCAGGGCTGTTTCGAGCTCTCACCTACATGTCTTCCATTCTTTTCCTTTGCATTATTCGTCATACATATATATTCTTTATACATAGGTTATTCTTCAGGCCTTACAGTTTTCTAGCTGTAAAGAAAACTTTTCCATGCTTGCGAACTTGGCGTGTTACCTTCTCCCATGTCTTCCTTTTCATGTTGAGGCTGTTCTCAGTTCTCCAGTTTCTTCTTCAGAATGTATAGCACGTCAGCTGTTTTCTCCCAATTGCCCTGTGGTGCAGTGCAGTTTTACTTTGCCTTTTTTTTATGCTGAGATGTGTAGTCATGTAACTGTACTTTGAAACTAACCTGCCTTTGGTTTGGGTTGTTTTGGGGTTTGTTGTGTTTGTTTATCTGGGACTCAGGCTGGGGCTATGAACTACATGGAGAAGGTGGTATGATGCTTGGTGGGTTGGGCTTTTTGTCATGTTTATGTCATGCTTGGCCAAGGCCAGGTTGCTGAATGGTTCTGTTAGGTCATTTATAGGCTTGTATTTTTTTCTCTTTCATGCAGCTATTCTCTTTGCTTTCCTGGTGTACATGGGGACCCTCACTATCCTGATTGTAGGGCGCCTTTTGATGAAGTAAGTGTAATTGTATTGCAGGTGGTTCCTTGCATGTGAAGTAGAGGCCACCAGTTTAAAAACACACATCATGGTGTGTTAGTGCTTTGGAGTCCCGCTGTAGCCCTGTTCCCGGGTTGCCATGTACAAGATAAGCTGTGGTAGCTGTCCATGTGACAGTGAATACAGTGATGCGATTTCCCTGAAAGGATACCTTGCAGCCTTGTGAGCTTGCTTGTAGAGCAGTTACTGCAGACCCTGCCTCATGCTCCTGTGACTTGTGTTTGGGTCTAGCCCTCAATCAGCAGTACGAGGCAGTGGAAGGTGAGTGTGTGTAGCATGTGCAGCCTTCCATCCTGTGTACTGAGTGATATGAGTCATCCCTGCCTGCAAACGACCTAAGGATAAAGCCCCCAAAACTGAGCTTGTGGCAGTGTTATTACACAGCTGAACTTCACTGATGTCCCAGGTGCTGGCTGAACATCAGTAATGTGTGTAGGAGCTGGGAAAACAGAAATAGGGACTGTCCCAACTTTTGATTTATGGTTATGTTAAGATGAAATTGGCTTTAAAGTACTTCTTGTTTTGTGTTTTAAACTGTTTCTAATTTTCAGAATTCATGCAGTCAGGAACTGGGTTTACAAGAAACTGAACCCCAGAGAAACTGATCGTCTGATTAATTCTGTGAGTGAGCGACCACAGTATCTTTAATCTGCATTCTGTAGTGTTTTCATCTCTAAGGAACATATACTATCTGCTATCTGGATATCCGGCTTGTTTATTATTAATCATGTTCTGCTTTAAGCATATTTCCCTTGACAAATCTCGTATTGATGTCAGACAGGCAATTTTATGTCAATGGAGAGTGCTAGGCTGGGTTTCCACACAAGTTTAGGGGCTTCCCAGTGGAGTTCTTGAAGGTCTTAGACATACAGCTTTGTGCCGTCTCTAGTTTCCTTGAAGTAAGTATGTCCTCTTCTGACAGAGTCAGTGGGAGGGAAGGGAAGAAATACTGGCATTCATGTCTGCTTCCACCACAGTAGGAATTCTAGCAGGATCTGTACTAAAGTCTAGATTTCTCTGACAGCCCTAGAGCTGGCATTTCTATGTGAGTTGTGTTTTGTACTAGCATATAGGTAGATCATTGCAGTCTGGGCTTCTCTTCTAGGAGGTCCAAACCTGTCTAGAATCAAAACACTTGGGAGTTGGCTTTACAGCAATTCTTGAACACTTGGGAGTCGGCTTTACAGCAATTCTTGTAGTTGTTCATTTCCATAGCTGTGTTACAGCAATGTCTGCTTCTTTATGCTGTCACTGGAGCTGATCGGAGTGATTTAGGGAACTTGATTGTAAAGAAGCCACTTCAGCATTTAAAAGGATTCATTTTCTACTGGTTTAACTCTGAACAGTGTAGTGTCAGACAAGTGCTGGTGGGATGGATCCTGTTTGAGAACAGGCAACTCGATCTGTTCAGCTCCGTTGTAAAGCAGCGCTCACAGTGATGGCAAGCCTGTGGCCAGTTAGGCTGGACTCAGATCTCATGAGTCTTAAACACAGGCTCTTTTCAGTGCACTGTTGTTTTCACCCTGGTCGAAGGTGTAGTGCAGAACATCTGCAAATATCATTGCGATATGGTGGAGCCATGAACAGGTTAGAAACAGCAAGTGGGGAAGCAAAAGGATGAGGAAGATGGGGAGAGCAAAGACAAAGGCAGTATGTGAATGTTTGCTGTTTGCTGACCTCTATTCCTTGACCTCAGCTGATGCAGCTGCTGACTTGCCCTTCGTGTGTCTGGTTTGTTCCCGAAGGAGCTCGGGTCCCCGAACACAGCAGACTCCGTTAGCAGTGATCTCACCCCACATTTGTGGAGCACAGCCTCTCGGCAGCGGCTGCGTTCCCTGGACACATTCCGAGGGTGAGCATAAGACCTTGCTCAGATGTAATTCTTCCAAGGGGAATAAGATCTTTCCAAGGGCAGTTGGACAGCGTGCAGAAATATATAGCAGATGAACGGTTCAAGGGGGTCTGTTTAACTTGGAAGATAATCAAGGTTTGAATTCTTGGATTTTCCAAAACACTTTGCAGTTGATTGAGTTTGAAGCAGCATAAAAGTTGTGGCAGAGGGAGGAAAAGAACAACATATGTTCAGCATGAAAACGCTATGTGGAGGAGCTTACTTTGGTTTACCACTGCCCGTGATCTCTGAAATGCTGCTTCCTAGCTGGCAAAGCTCAACACTTTGTACATAATCTTGCTTTAAAAATAAAATAAACTCGATTTCACAGTTATAAATGTTTTAATGTGGGTAAACACTGACTTTGTGTTCATGTATATATACTCCATTGACATGTGATACTTTGTGTGTGTTTTTAACTTGTCTTTTCAGGCTCTCTCTTATAATTATGGTCTTTGTTAACTATGGAGGAGGAAGATACTGGTTCTTCAAACACGAGAGTTGGAATGGTAAGGTACAGTTGAGACAGTTGATCTGCTTTTTTACTGCAGCAGTACTTAGATATAGTTGGCAGTGCAGATGCTGCAGCAAGCTGTTGCTCAGCTGAAGACTTAGGCTAAGGCACTGTGCCCGATTGCCTCGGCCAGGTATCTGGCCTATTAGGTTAATAGGCAAAGCCATGTGTAGCCCTGCTTGTCACACAATGATGGTGTGGTTTCCAATCACAGTCTGTGTGTAGCCTTTTCAGTTTTGACACAGGTTCACAACTTTAACTTTCTATGTTTAATGGCCACGGTCAAGCTGATGATGCTCAGTGCTGCACAAGCATAATGCCTTAATAGTCAAGCTGCTAGGGAAGAGGTCAGGCATTGTGCTGCCCCAGTGGAGAACATCAAGGATCCCATCCCTGAAATCTTTCCCAAGACACAGCAATCAGTTCTGACCCTGTTTTTGAAGAATGGTAAAAGCAGTGAAGCAAGATGATTAGCTCTACGTATGTTTTATTTATCATGTGTTTTAGATTTGGGGGCATCAAATAATTGGCAAGCAGCCTGCAAGTGCTCTGGAAACTCAACAATAATGTTTAAATTTAGGGAAGGTTTGAGTGAAATAATGTATTACTTTGTATTTCTCTGTAGGATTAACAGTGGCAGATCTGGTGTTTCCATGGTAAGTCTTCTCGAAGAATAGTCTTGTGTCAAGTGAGTCTGTATGTGAGAATTTGCAAGGAGAATATTGTGTGCACCTTGCCTCCATGTGGAAATGTATTTAGAGAGGTGAATTTGTGTTGAAGTGTTGGTAGGAATCTGCCCCTCCAGATAACAGCATCACCCTTATGATCCAGGAGCAGAGCTGAGTGCTTTCTGCCCACCCCACATCCTCCTTCCTCCCTCCTTCCTCCCCCCCACAGCATTAGTGAGAGGTCCAGGGTTATCCTGCAGTGGAAGTGAAGTATCCCTGAGGAGCTCATTGCCACACTACTGTGTTGAAGGTGGTCAATCTGGCAAGATTCAAAACTGGACTGATGTGTATCCAGAGATAAAACAGCCAAGGGAATTTGGGATTAAGCTGAGGTCTCAATAACCAGAGGATGGTCTTACGGGGAAGCAATTATCCTATCTGCCCCTAGCATGTTTCTCTAAGATACCTACCAGTTGTGGGTTACTCCTGGAGCTGGACTTGGACTGTGAGCCTAAGCTAGAGGGGAAGAGCATGTCAGTTCCGAATTTGAATCAGATTTGCAGCTTGTGTTTCAGTGATGCTGATTTAATTTGGGGTAGTGGAAGTTTTGGTAGCATATGCACTGCTGCAAAAGACCAGAATGCACCTACTTCCCTGATGTTATTGCTTCAACTGACGACTCAAAGAGGTGAAAAGGTCCCATTGTGCAAGCTCAGTTGTCTGGGAATTCCTAGCAATTGGCTGTACGGTTTCACTCAATGCATGCATTGCTGTTGGGCCACTGCAGGATACTCTCTTGGCTTTAGTGTTTGCTGTTGTGCACGTGTGATGGGACATCTGCCAGCTCCATTTCCCATCTGCTCTGTTCTCCAGGTTTGTGTTCATCATGGGGACATCGATATCTTTGTCACTGAGCTCCATGCTGAGGTGGGGAAGTTCCAAGCAGAAGGTGCTTGGGAAAATCCTCTGGAGGAGTTTTCTGCTAATTCTGCTGGGAATCATAGTTGTCAATCCCAATTACTGCCTTGGACCATGTGAGTGACACTTGTTCTTTTCCTTGCATTCCTGACGCTGTTCCCACCTCCTTTGCTGGGTTGTTGGGAAAACAGTGTCATCCTTGCTGTACTGAGTGGTTGCATGGGGGCGGTTTGATGGTGTTCTGTAGAGTGCTCTTCAGCTCTGCAGCAGTGCAGTTCTCTCTGTTTGACCCCTGTGCTGACCACTGTTTATCACCTTAGTGCTGACTGTCCCAGGGTTGTGATTCCAGAAAGTGGGGTGGCAGAGTGGAGGTGTCCCATGTACCTGCAGTGGGTCTTGGCTCTCCTTGGAAAAGGGTAACTTTCCTATTTATGAGAGATCCCCTGTCTGTTCCTTTTCCTTGTTGCTTGCATGTTTTCCAGTGTCATGGGATAATCTGCGTATTCCTGGGGTGCTCCAGAGGCTGGGATTCACATACCTCGTGGTTGCTGGTCTTGAACTCCTGTTTACAAGAGCTGGTGCTGAGAGTGGGACCTTGGTGAGTTATGTAGGGAGATAACAAGTGATGCTGGAGTAGGGTTTAGGAGCCTTTGCTCTTGTTTGGGCAGAAAGGAGCACATGAGAAACGAAGAGAAAACACGTCGCATCTTACCTGATGTGTAGTGCAGTGTAACCTGGCAGAAATTCCAGGGAACATGCAGCCTTCAGTGTCCCAGACTGCATTTTACCACATCTAGGTTTGCTGTATTTGAAGATTTCACTGATTCATTCAGGTGGTACTTGGAAGCAGGCATTCCCAGGCACTTCTGATGACATTCCACTGCCAGGGGACCCCAGGGACAGGCATCTGTATGCTGAGTCCTGTGGCTTATGTTTTGCCTGGTTAATTTTGGCAGTGTTTTTTCAGAGCAGGGGAAAGTAATACTGCTTCTTGGCCTTTCTGGAGCCTGCTCTCCCAAAAGGCTTTTGTTCTACTCATGAATCAGAATTCCTTCTGACATTTTCCAAGCTCAAAAACATTGTGGGCTTTTGTTTTGATTTGTTTCTTCACCTCCCCCAACTAACTAAGTGTCTGGAAGTCATTTGTGAAGATGAAAGGTCTGTTGGTAGAGCCCAGTTTTGTAATGACAATGACTCCTTCTTGTATCTGGGGGACTGCTTGCCAGGAAGCACAGGATGTCCCTAGGGGCATGGTTTTTACTTGCCAGCTAATACCCCATTCCCTCCATCTCATGCAGGAGACACTGTGTCCTGCTTTGCAGGATATTCTCCCCTACTGGCCTCAGTGGATTTTCATTCTGATGTTAGAAGCGATTTGGCTCTGCCTGACCTTTTTGTTACCAGTGCCAGGTTGTCCCAGGTAAGGCTGTGCACCCAGACTACTTTCTATGGGGCATCAGATTATTTTACTTCTACCGAGTAGATGATAGACTTTATTAGCCATGGGGAAAGAATGAAGAGGAGAGCTTTTACACCAGCAAGGTGTAAAGGGAAGCATTCGTCATATGAAAAACTTTACTTTGGTACCAAAGTACCAGCTATTATAAAGGTGACATCATTGTTCCTTTCTTTTTAAAGAAGAGGATTTAAAATCTCCATGAGGTCTGTGTCACATAAGACCTATGTTTCACTGTGTGCCTCTGGCCAGGGAAAATATGGAGCATTGAGTGTTCTGGGCCAGGGGGTCAGCTACTGTGCAGGCAGGGTATACTAACACTTTGCACCATGACCTGTTTCCTTCTGTCCTAGGGGCTATCTAGGTCCTGGGGGCATTGGAGACTTTGGGAACCATCCCAACTGCACTGGAGGAGCAGCTGGTTACATTGATCGTTTGCTGCTTGGAGAAAAACATATATATCAGCATCCCTCTTCAAGTGTAAGTAGCTTTTGGTTTGCAGTATGTAGCCACAGGTCAGCACTGAACATAGCTGTCAGAAAGAGCTTGGAAATGGTACATGTCAGAGGATGGAAGGGAAGATTGGTTGCTCAGGTGTCCTATAAGAACTGTTTTCTCTCTAAGGTGATTTACCAAACAACGATGCCGTATGATCCTGAAGGAATCCTGGGGACCATAAATACCATCTTTATGGCCTTTCTGGGACTGCAGGTACCTCTTGCCTTTCTGGTTCTGTGCTATAGTGGGAAGATCTGAAGGAATCTTGGAAGTGGGCAGGAAACTTTGATTTTCTTATTTAAGGCTGAGACTGTTTCTAACAAAACCTTTTCCAGAGCAATGCTTTCAGGCTGGCTTTGACTGAGGTGAATGTCAGAGAAATGGAACCTATCCCGGCAGTAGCTTGCATTACATAAACTAAGATTTTCTCTCAGTTTTTGTAAGGGATGGACACAACAAGTTTGCAGAACATTTACCCAGAACCTTCCTTTGCTTGCTTTAAGGTTGGGCTTGTGCTGGAAGTAGAGTGGTTCCGCATGTTGGAAATAGGGCCAAGAGATGCGTATACTTCCCAGCTTCATTTCAAACATGCAGTTCTAAAGGTCACAGCTGTACATGTTCCCCATTGCTGGTTTTCTGCTGGCTGTGCAGCGTTAACTACCTTGTGTAGGTGCTGCAGGTGTGCTCACCCTCCCAGGCATGAGGGAGGCAGGGGTTCACATTAGTGTTAACATCAAAAGCTCACAGCTCACCAGTGTGTTTAAAATGAGATATTGTGATGCTTTTTGATGTAGTTCTGCTTGGCCATTGCTGGCCCTTCTGTCAGTGCAGGAGCTCCTAACCAAAGTGAAACTCTTGAACTGGGAACAGAATGTTACTGTATGCACCGCTGGTACAAATTGATGGGGAATCTCTGAGGGGCAGAGGTTGGAACAGCAGCGTGACCCTGGGGATTGAGTTATCAGGACATGTTTCTAAATGGGGCATGAAAAGGAGTGTGTGCTGCAGGCCAGGGTGCAATGTGAGCTGTGGAGAAGCTGTTCTGGCTGGCTGGGGTGGGTGGCATTCCTTGGTGCAGTCCTTGCTGAGGGAGACGGAGGTTGAGTCACGTTGCATTAAGCTAACAAAGTTGCTCATCCCCTTCCTCAGTGCTAACATAGCACAAAAGGGAGAAAAGGTGCACTCACCTCTGTTGCGTTCTTTTGTTTTCCTCTTCTGTGCTCCTTCTTTGCAAAGAGCCTTTCAGCCACTTCGTTGTTATGAATCCTGTTTGTGTTCTTTGTCTTAGCATAGGTGGCTGGCAGCAAACGTATCTGGCTCTTGAAATGTAGTTACGTGTATAAGCATTAATTTTCTGTATTTTTTCTATATTAGGCAGGAAAAATTATCTTGTTCTACAAAGACCAGCACAAACAAATTATGAGTCGGTTTGCCATATGGAGCATTGTAATGGTAAGTCAGAAGGATACATAGCTCTTCAACAGATGTGTATTTTTATGCAATGCAGACTTAGTATTTCTGAGAATGTTGCAGTGGCTGCATAAACTTTAGCAACTTTCTATTTCAGGGAATTGTTTCTGCTACCTTAACAAAATGCTCTAAAGAAGATGGATTTATTCCCATAAACAAGAACTTATGGTAAGCAAAGAGATAAAACTTTTAGTATGATTTTGTTAAAGTTCTGTTTTACCTTGGAGAATGCTTTGCCTTTCTTACATTGAGATCTGTCCATATCATATAGCTCCATAAATAATCATTCTACTGAAAACGTGTGTAGGTCGCTATCATATGTGACAACCACAAGCTGCTTTGCCTTCATCCTCTTACTGCTGATGTATTACCTTGTGGATGTCAAGAGACTCTGGTCAGGTGCTCCATTTTTCTACCCAGGTCAGTAAAGCCATGGCAGGCAATGTATTCCTTCCAATACTTTCTGCACTGATTCTACCCTTTTATGTTTTCTTCACTTCCCTTGTCTTTAAGAGTTGGGATTTAGAATGAGGTAACCTGAAGGGTCCCACTTGAGATGAACCTTTGTGTAGAACTGAGACACTCCAGGTATTTAGGAAGAAGGACTGTCAAGTCTTTAAATGAGGGCTGGAAGCTGCTATTGCCCAATGCCCTTTCTCAATTTGATCTCCAGTTAAGGTCCCAGGGAACAGCTGCCTAATACCAAGCAAAATAACAGCTGGTTCATAGTTGGTTTTGGAAAAGACTGCTGAGGCTTGGGTAACCTAGTGGGAAACTCAAAGGCCTGTCAGCAGAGTAATACCACTTCTGAAGATGGAGAAGACAAAATCCCCTGGGCAGCTGTGTAGGTTCCATCTCTGTTTCTAGATAAGCGTGGCTCCCAAAGCATCCCATTGTGGTTTTAACCACACTGGGCTCTTGACAAAACATCTGAGTACAGAATGCAAACCCACAGGAGAGAGAACCTTTCAGCAGCTCTGTTGTCTGGTCAGAGATACGGGTAGGGTGACAGCACAGCATTGCATCTCCTACCAGAAATCTCAGAGCTTTTAAGGGCAGTCAGCATTTGTTTGTGAAGGCAATAGATCTGACCAAATAGGGTGGCAGTTGGCCACCCTGAAGACAATAGTAACTGATTATTCTCATCAGTAGAATTGCAGGATACTGATTTGATTGTATTTTGTGTTCTCCATAAAGGTTGTATTTCTTCTCAATAAATGTTTTGGGGCAGAGAACCCCTCAGACTGTCTTTGAAAACATGTGTAGCATCTTTGGAACAACTAACATTATCTATGTGCCTCATTGGCACTCTGTTTCATAAGCCTGGCATGCCTCTGCCTGCTTACTCTGAAGCAAGCTTGCGCCTGCTCTTTCAGTTTGTATGACCTGTGCTTACTTTCAGGCATGAACTCAATCCTGGTCTACATTGGACACGAAGTATTTGAAAACTATTTCCCTTTTAAGTGGAAGATGCAAGACAGTCAATCCCACGCAGAGCATCTGACTCAGAACCTCACTGCCACAACGCTTTGGGTCATAATATCCTATGTGCTTTATAGGAAAAGGATATTCTGGAAAATCTGATAGAGGTGCCCAAGGTGTAGCGAGCCTAGGTTCTGATGAGGCAAGTGTATAAGGTGGGTTAGCCTGAAACACTGCCACTCGTGCCAGGTTGCATTACTAAAAAGGGAATCTAGTTCCAAGTTTACAGTGCCATGGACGTTGTCATCAAGATTTTTAAGTGACTTAAGGAACAGTATTTTCCTGTTTATCAAAACCTCATTAGTTTGCTGCAGTTGCTCTTTGTTTTCTGTACTTTGTAAATATTTTACTGATCTCCCTCCTTCACCTAGAGAAACTGAACATATTGCAGCAGTTGGGCAGTCAAGGACAGCCTGATGGTGCTTACAAAGGGAACAGCAAGGGATCTGGGTGGTGACTACAGGATGATACCATGGCAACAGTTGTGTCTAACAAGGCACCCCCTAACTCTGGTCAAGGTGGTTTGTATGTACCCTTTTCACCTGCCACATGCCTGTGCCATGCTAGTTACCACCTCACACTTAACTTTGCTATCTTTTTTTACTCTGGAAGACTGGCAGCATCCTCAGCCCTGCAGCTGGCATACAGGGAGTGCTCAGGGGCACCTCTGTGCTACAGTGTGCTGTGGAAAGTGGTGACTCAGCTGCACATTCCTCATTGTCTTCTTCCAATTTGGTCCTGGATGCTGCTGAAGGTGCTGCCAATGATCAATTCTACTGGCTTATTAACCAGCATGCTGCTACTACAGGTTTGGCAGCCTATTCGTGCACGGTCTGGGCGACTGTGTTACACACCTCTAGCATGGATGAGGTCAGAGTTCCATGTGCTGCACTCGAAGAGTGCAGAGAGGCCAGTTCCTATTGACCTATATCATCACTTGGGTGTTACCAAAGTATGAGCAAAGCCATCCTCTTTATAAATGGAATTTGAAAACCAGCAGTACAGGTAGAATTCAGCCAAAAAAGGAACAGACAGAAGACCATTCAATGTACGATAATGTTTTTTTTTTTGAAACTCAGGATTTCCATACCACTGCTAATAAAAAGCCTGAAATGCCCTGCTATGTTCTCTATGTTTATATAAAGACAGAAAGAACTGACGCACATCTTAATACAAGGTTATGCAAAAAAAAACCTACCCCAAAACCAAGAACAAAACCCACAAACAAATAGGACACAAAGACTTCTTAAACAAAGTTTTATTTGTAAGGTTTAATCTACCCACATAAGAAAATGAAGTGGTAGCAAACACTGAGTAGTGTTTGTGTATTGCAGAACCTGTACCTCATAGGGAACTTCTTTAACTCCTTGGACAAGCGATTTTTCATTGCCACAATCCTGTGCATACAGTGAAGAGCCTTCCCCTCTCTCTGTAAGAGGCACTGCATCACGATCCAGTCCATTCAAGCGAGAGTCTGCAGCAGCAGTATTTTCTCATTAATGCAGAACCTATGCAAGACCACCATGAGATTTTCCCCACAGCGCGAGACCTGGCGCTCCATGGCCAGGCGAAAATCTTCCTTCACTCCTTTAGTTATACCGCGGGTAACTGTGTGATGCCTTAAGCCATAAAGGAGAGAAAGACAGACAAAAATCAAGTGATGGTTATTTGGTGTATTACAGTAATTTAAAAGGTGCTGCATGTCACTTACTATGTATCTACTGTCCATACCTGAGTTTATATATGGAGAGCCAAATAGCCTGTGCTATGCTATTTCTTAAGAAAACGTGTTTATTAAGTTGCGTATCTTTCAACAGTTACAAGTTCTATAAAAGTCTGTACTCTCACTACTTTCATAATGATTGTTGTGGGGAAAAAAATGTTGCTGTCCTGGCTAACAGGAAAATCCAGTGTCTTAACCCAGTTATGTACAGTGTGTTCTTGCTTGGGGAAAGGTGGTGGGTTATTTTTTTATCTTCTACCTTTGCTGCCCAGGCCACTTCCTCCTTGTAATCACTTCTAGAAATGGTTGGGGTTGAAAGAAGAGTGAAAAGATGAACCTGCTTTCTGTGGAAGAAGGGGACAGGTGGCAACCACCACGAAGAGCAGAGGGTATCTTGTACCAATAGGAACGTGCAGGAGCTATATTAGCCTGAGGTCACTGATAACTCTGACTCATGAAAGGTGCAGTGAATGCTTCACAGGCCAACAAAAACCTCAGATTAAGCCAGGCTGTGAGTCTCAGTAGAAGCCAGCAACTATGGAGATACTAGACACCAGCCCGGGACTACATGTATTCTGAGCAGAAGTTTAGGATTTATTCTCAAGCAGAACAAAGGCCCAGCTACTGATCAAGCTAAAGTGATGCTGGCTGGGGAAACTTGGGATATTGCCCTGCTAAATGCTGTTCTTATAAACAGTTCTTTGTCCTCACCCTGGCTTGTAGCACTCAATCCTCCATCCTGTCCTTAAAACAGTGTTCTGCAGTGCCAAAGCACTACAATTCACCTGCACAGTGCAGAACTTTGTAACATCTACCTGCAAGCCATACTTGGGAAGGGAAGCAAAAGACAAGCCCTGAGCTGAAAGCCTAGTGCTGCTAGAGGAGCAGCATAAATTAGAGAGAAATGCATAATGCTGATGTTGAGACAAGTCCTGAGTCACGGCTAAGAACAGCAGAGCTGGACTGAACCCAGCAAGCCCACCGAAACACAGAAAGGAAATATAAATTTAAGGGTGAGGGCAGCCATGCCAAGTCAGAGATGCTGGAAACAAGAAAATGAAAACTCCAGCAATTGCCCTCGCCAACAACACCCCACCTTCATTTAAATCATCACGTCCAGCATTTGAGAAGACTTCTCTGCCAAAATAGCAGTAACCTCTGTAGAGGTGGACAATGCAAAGAGGCTAGTCTGGAGCATAGTGGGCAATTCATTGATGAGCTAGCCTGAGGGAAGCAAAACTGCACTGAAAATACTCCAGCCTATTCAGAGGTTACGGGGTAAGCCCTGTTTTCCATCTCTGCTTGTCTTAAAACATTGCTGGCAGCCGAGTGCTGTGGTCAGTTACAGCCTAAAGGAGAATATCCATCCTACAGCTACTGAGCAAGCCAGCAGCACTTTGGAAGACATGTGTCATGTAACAGCTGGAAAACAGAGTTCAGAACAACTTGAATGAATAAAAGTAGCTACAAACATCCAGTAACCAGTATCTTGGAAAGAAAGGGTTATACTCTTGCTAATATGTGACTGAGCATTGGTATGTTGGAGAATTTCTACATTTGTCTTTAAATTCAACAGTGATTATTAGATTGAAAGGACACAGATACTGGCAACTTATGGGAAAAAAGAAAAATAAATGTTATCATAGAACAACATGGCTTGCCAGGCAATGTAGGTACAAATGGAGAAAAAAAAAAGATAAATATTGAGTAACAAATTGCTGAAAACCATGGGCAGTAAAACATGTTGACAAAACACAGCACATTATGAGCGGGGTTTTTCCACTTGGTACCTGTCAGCAGTCTGTATGCTGGGCTGTAGCACAGGTATGAATTCCTGCTGCAGTAACCCCAGGGGAGGGCTAGAAGTCCTTTAAGAAACAGCAAACAGCAGCATTCAAACACCCACACAAACTCCCCCTCCGGTGCACAACAACTCTCCAGAAAAAGGGGCAACAAAAAACTGAGGTGGGACCACACAGCAGTGACCACCGGGCAGCCAACGGGGTGCAAGGCCCTAATAGCACTAAACATGCAAGTACCCTCAGATTTCATTGCAAGGCTGTTCTGCCTGTGGCTAAACACATACCCATACTTCTGGACAGTACGCTGTGAGAAAGGACAGTGGTAGGTGCAAAACAAATTCACATTTGTATACTGATGAACTCTGCCAGCTTTTCCGAGGAAGCATGTCAGAGAAGATTTAATCAGAGGAGCACTGAGGATACCACAGCTTCCCTGCAGAACTGGCAAGAACATGCCAGTGAACCAGGACAGCCCACGACTTGGAGTGAAGGGATTTGCTGCTGAGCCCAAGCCAAGTGAATGCACAGCAGTTATCGGCCAAGGTTGAGTACATGAAAGTGTGTGTTACAGGTTGCCTACGCATCTTCTCATTAGCCTACAGATGGCCTTTTTCACCTTTTCTAATTCAAACTACATACAAAACTGGCTGTTAGAGGATGGCAAAATGTCAGAGCGCAAACACCTACTCTGAACAACCTCCCATTTATCACCAGGGCCACAGGAACCAGCCACCAAAAGGTGACACAGCTGAAAGATTGCCTTCCTGCATGTTCAAGGACTGAATTCCACAGTTCAGCCCTTGTCTCTGTCTGCTGTGTGCAACAAGAAGATAACTTATGTCCAGTCTAGAGCAAACCCAGTGCCCCACTGAAGGAGAAACAAAAAATTTAGTATATACAGAACAGGCCTAGTTTCTTAACCTAAACCTTATCAGGCAATCTCACAGACACGAAGAAGGGAGCAAAGAAGCAGGACTTGCACTTACATGCCTATAATACTGAGTTAGGGGCCTGCTGTCCAATCTCACAGGTGGGCATTTGTGTTACTATCTGTAATTTATTAACATATACAGATGGAGAGCTATGCTTATAAATGTCAAGCGATGACAAGACATTTTTGTAGTACAGAAACAGTCTACAACAATCTCAAATAAAATATTCACAAGAATTATTGTGAATAATCAAATGTGATATTTTTTTTCATGAGTTCTTGGCATGTATGAGCCCAGTGCTTGCGAAAATGGGCACAGGGAACAGAAAATACAAAGAAACAGCAAGATGTTACTGGTCCCAGAGTGGCAGATGTTTGCAAAAGGGATTCTGCACAACTGTGTAATCATTCCTGTTTGCAACATCTGCAGTCAGAACTAAGCATACCTAAGTGCCCCATCAGAATAAAAAGTACACTTTCAACATACTTTGTTTCCCTTCAACCCCACCGAGCTTTTCCTCCTAGGTCCCCAATGGGGAGACGTGATGGGCATATGAGTAGAGGCAGAATACTTGGCTTTCACATCACGTTTAAACAGTTTGCTAGGCTAAGAATAGACTAATTAGAGTAAGATTTAATAAAAAGACGAGCACAATATTAATCCCTCATTGCTTGCATGTTGTTCTATTTCATCCTCACTGCCACCTCTGACTCGGCAGAACTATGAAACTTGGCTTGTCTAGAATGGAGTTCCAAAGCACTCTGGCTTAATTCAGAGCTCCTTATCAAGTCTTGCTGACGCTGCAAACAGAATGAACTGGCTGTATCAAAAGTTAAAACCAAAACCATGGGCCTTCATACTCTCACAGCGGATACAAGCAAAGGGAGCTTTTACAAGCCACAAATATATTTTGCAAGACTTGTTTGCAAGTCTGCAGGCTACAAAGATCTTACTTTAGCTTTTGAAAACCACCTTGCAGTTTGCCCTCCTGGGTTCAGAAAAACGTATGTAATTTCCTATAAAGTATAGGTACTGAGGAAAAGTACTGGAAGAAGAATATGAAATTCACCTGGGGAGAAAATGTCCTATAAGTCATAAAACAAGAAGCTATCCTTATAAAAAACATGTAATATCTGTAATACATTTTCCATCAATGAAGATGCAGGATTGCCATGTACATTCATGCTGAGGAAAGATTAGGCAAAGCAGCAACTGCTTTGTCTTCGCACTGCTGTGGCAAACTTCAAACTGAGTCTTCCTGTTTGTGACTGCACAGTATCTGAGCTGCCTCTGCTCATTATTGGGAGGTTGGTGCAGCAGCTCATACAACCAGAACTGGTGACAGTTTTGAAACATCAGATTTTGAGCCTACTAACCACTGTTCCAAGAAACAGCTGTACCAGCACACTTACCTAAAATCACAGTGTGGAGAGGCCTCGGTGCTCCTGAGGCCAACACCTCTGGGTGACATTATCCTGAGCCTCACTGCCATCTAGCCAAAAATCTGCTCAGGGTACTAGAGGAGTAGATGGCAGCTCCAAGAAGTAGACTACACCCCAAACTCTCCCATCAGCTCTCTGATGAAATGGTTCCTGTCCTACACATCTGAGCTGCATAAAAGACACTGTACAGGGTTTCTCCAGCTGGATGCTTTACTTAACCATTTTGGTTCAAATAAGCAATGGAAATGGACTTCTCTCCTACAAGCATTTCCCTAATTGAGGAAACATAACAATGGTCAAAAGGAGGTCAAAGAGAGATTTCTCTCTTGCTAGAGATGCTGCTCACTACATACTTCCTGACTGGTGGGGTTGCAACTATAAGTAACAGCTACCACAGCAATCAAAATAAAAGCCATGACTCAAAGAAACAGCACTGAACTATTGCAACTAACTTGAGACAGAAGCTAAGTAGTTACCAGACATAGTCGTGGGTGCTAAGCCCTCTTGCTGACAAAGCTTATTAACATCATACATAGTACAGCATATGCTGATTCTTGTGTTCATGCAGCTGGTTACATGCAGTGAAGATAAGAGACTGAAAATCTAGAGCCTAGAAGAGAAAATTCTCTGTAACATTAAATAAGCATCTGTATTTCTTCTTTTCCTTTTCTCTTCCTTAATTACATCTACTATCCCATTTCTCTGTTGGTTACCTAGAACTCTGGAAAGTCTACCTACTAGTCTAAATTTGGATCCAGTTGCCTCATGTTAGGATCCCATTTTTTGGAAACCTTTAGCCCATTTCTAGATAGTGAATAGCCAGAATACTATACCCAAACTGGAATTTCAACAGACTTTAGCACTCCCCTCTTATAAAGCAAAATACCACAAGTTCTAATAAATAACCAGAATGTTCCAAAATATTCTGCCACTAAAACCCTGCAGCACATACTTGTTCAGTCTTGACTCGAAACTAAGAACACCTAGGAAGTTAATCCAAATTATTAATTTCTTCAGCATCTCATAAGAAGCTAAGTTGAATAAACTTGTTCAGTACCTAGCAAGAGATGACCGGCTAGTTCTGACACAGAGGTTAGTAGAGTTTACCTGGAGTGTAATTTAATTTATCCTTTATACCTAAGTTTTTAATCACTGTGGTCTTTTAGAACTTTGTTTACAACAAATAGTGCCTTCTGATTAGCATTACCCTTCAGCACAATTAGCAACAGCACCTTGCACTCAGACATGATTATTTAAAGTATTCCTGGAAAGTACAAGTGTCTGATTGAAAGAGCAATACTGTAATCACTACAATATCAATTATTCTAAAGCAAACGCCATGCTTGGAAATAAAATTTTGTAAAAGTAGGAGTTTAAAGTTGACCAAAAAAAAAAAAAACCCAACAAAAAACCTCACAACTCAGCAGGAGAATCAGAAAAAGATGCTCACTGCTTTGTCTGAACACCTTACGCGATTCCTTAATTTTAAGCTCAAAGACAAGACAAACTTACTATGCAGATTACATGAAAACAAAGACAGCCAACAATCACCAAACAACCAACAACCATACTCCCATTTTTTCCACACGAAAGAAAACAGTAAATGCTTTTTTATACTTACTTGATTAACATTGCTTGATTTGGCAGCAGTTCCAGATGAATTTTCCCTCCTTCCTGTGTTCTTAAATAAGCAAATTCCTCCAACATATCAATATCTGAAGAAAATGTTAAGGATTTGAGCAGGGATAAAACAATATAGAACATGGAACTAGGTGATCTTAAGGTCCTTTCCAACCCTAACTATTCTATGATTCTATGATTGGTGTCCTCAACATAAAAAGGACATGGAACTGTTGGAACAAGTCCAGATGAGGGTCAAGAAGATGATCAAGGGACTGGAGCACCTCACCCTATGAAGACAGGATGAGAAAGTTGAGGCTGTTCAGACTGGAGAAGAGAAAGCTGCTTGGAGACCTCACAGCAGCCTTCCAATATCCAAGGGGACCTAAAGGGATGCTAGGGAGGGTCTCTTCATGAGGGACTGTAGTGAGAGGACAAGAGGTAACAGGTTAAAACTTAAGCAGGGAAAGTTTAGATTGGATCTGAGGAAGAAATACTTTATTGTAAGGGTAATGAGGCATTGGAATGGGTTGCCCAGGGAAGCTGTGAATGCTCCATTGCTGGCAGTGTTCAAGGCCAGGTTGGACATAGCTTTGGGTGGCGTACTTTAGTGGGAGGTGTCCCTGCCCATGGCGGGGGGTTGGAACTATATGATCTTAAGGTTCTTTTCAACCCTAACTATTCTATGATTCCTTCTTATCTCTCACACCTGAAGCAACACTGCTGAAAGGACAGTCAAACAGAAGTATCTTGCTCTTAAAAGCAATAAAGAATATCAAAGCATATACTCCTAATCCTCCTCAAATTCATGAGAAATGGAATTTTAAAGAGCAAAACACATACAATCAGTCAATTTCTTTTCTTTATTCATTTCTTCATATGCACAATCAGACTTTGGTAATGAAATCTCCTCTCCAAATTCCCTTGGTTGTTTTTACTTACTTTGCCTGCATTGCAGGTTATCAAATCAGTGCAAACTGAAGCTGGGACTGAAGGAAATGCTGCCACAATGGCACATACCACCTTTTTTAGTTTTCTATTTTGGTCCCTTTATATAGGTTTTCTTCTTTCTTTTTTTTTTTTTTTTTAAGTTTTTCCTTGCTTTAACACCAGGGTTTTTTTTAGTTGTCTCACATAGGAGTTAGATTCCTTGCTTCCTAGGGACCATGGCTGCATGTTTATTTAGGCTAAACATTAAACAGAAATGAAACATGCTTTGCATGAACTTTGACATAGCTCATTATCTTACCCAAAAGCATTTCAAGAACAACAGTGAAAATCATTCAACTCTTTGAAGCATAGCTGCCACTTTGTCATTTCCAGTAACAACCTTGTAGTGCAGTACCCTATAGACTGCACTGAAAAGACTGCCATCATTTGCAGGGGCAGCCTGAGCTGCTGCTGTTTTTCTGAATGGAAGTGCAATTGCAAGGTACTTAAGGTACCCTCAGTTGCCAGAACAGGTGACACATTTACAGTCCCTTGTGTACTATTGCCTACTACAAGAGGCTTACATGGTATGGAAATAAACACAGAATATCATTCAGGGAGAGAACTGATGCTGAAACTATCTAATGGCTTTTTCGACACCCCAGCACATGGTTTTGGTTGTGAAAGACACTCTTGGTTACAGAAAGGATACTTGTGACATAGTTGAAAAAATTCTCATACTGGAAGTTTCCTTGTTGGCAGATTTTGTTGATGGCTTTCAAGAACAAGTTCTCACCCCTTGGCCACTCATGCTGAAGCAGAACAACTACATGGCCCAACGCCATATCATCTCTGCTGTCTGTGAAAGCTCTGAGCTTCAGGAAAAAATGGGCACAGAGACAATCATGAAACACTTGTTATTTTTTAGAAACGTACAGGATTCATCTCACCTACATCTGTGCAAATACACAAGAAATCTCATAGGACCGTATTTCATTCTGCCTTAATATATACATTTAAAATAGGTTGGACATTTCAGACTTATTTCCAGGCAGAGAATACCATATTCTCTCCACTGACCTATAAGGGAAGTCCGAATATCAAATTAATCTCAAGATATTTTTGTCTATCTCCCTGCCCAGAATTAAAACAAATATAAGAGGAAAAAAGGAGAACAAAGCCCTCCTTCATCGACACTCCCTCCCCTGCAAAAAAAAAAAAGCCTCCACAAACCTACATAGGTGAGAAGCACTTGAAGCACAGCCCTTCACATCTCATTACACCACTGTGATAAGGCCACGCAGTTTCCAGATTCCAGATACATAAACTAGGTCTTAGAGACAGCACAGAATTTGAAGCCTTATAGCTTACCTTGAAACAAGCTAACAATAGATGAAGGCAGTAAGGCATGATCGCTCTACTGGTACACGGCCAAAGCTTCAAATCAGACCCTGCAACAGAACAGTTTATCATTCACTTCTTTAGCAGTCTCATGATGATTCAAGTTTGAAAGAAATTAGAATGGAACAAAAGAAATCTACAATTGCCCAATCTGAGGTACAGAGAAAAACTTTACAGGTATATTATGAATTATTCAAAACATGAACTTATGCATTTTAAATTTTTTTCTTCATTTCTCTTTTTCTGTGGTAGGAATTTGTCATCAATGTACTTCAATAGGTACCAGCAGGAAAACCACTCACAAAATCAACAGGAGATAAAGAACTTCCTTCTTTTTTGTGATGCAGAAACAGAAGAACTATACGCTCAATGAAAACGCATGAACTAAAATTTAACTGACACTAAGTTTAGGTTAGTAGGAATTCCATACCTTTCCTGAATTTAGACTTTACTTTAGGTTGCTCCTCTTGTACTCTACCTCCTTCTTGTATTGGAAGTGAAATGCAGCACATGAGGTCAAGCACTTTTTCACAGGTTTGCTATAAAAAGAACAACAGGGACACGATAATGCTAAGTCTAACTGAAGTTCTTCAAATTCATATATGATTAAAACTTTCAGATGTGCAAAATTAAAAAACAATCACAAAATACTCTGCTTGAACTTGAGTGGATTTAATGCATAACTTAGTTTGGCTGAGCAGAAGCATGTAGCTCTCATTAAACAATCTCCAAGAGCTTGCCCAAGTCATTTGAATTGTGAACAAAATATGTATTGGCATTCTTCATTTCAAGCGTTTAAGATCAGTAAAACTGCAATAAGAAATTATTTTACTTTGAAGGATTAAGTTTTCAAATGAATTCTTAGAATAGCTCTTAAAAGCTTGCTCTGTCCATAGCAAAAATAGAAAGGAAAATGGCAATCTGACAGCATTACAGAAAAGCAATGAATTTTTAATGCTGTTTCCTAGAGACACTAAGAGATCTGTGGGGATATTATCATATTTCCAGTAAACGTAGTAAACTGGAAGGGACAGAAAGACTTATTCAGTAGTAAGAGCATGACAGTAAATCCTAAGAGAGACAGCCTTTATTATAAGTGCTGACACTGACTGACCCAAGACCACCATGCACTTCCATAATATTAAAACCACAATGTATTGCAAAGGTAAAGCAAGTTCAGAGGACAGCCCAGACAATATTGTTCTAGAGTCTCTTATACTGCCAGCTGATAACTAATTCCTAAGATGTTCACAGTATTTTCTTTTCTATAAATCTCTTCTTTCCCCTGCCACACAAAGCCTATACCTAAAACTTTTCCCTCAGTATTTGACACTATTTCAAGTAAAGGACTTAAAATTTAAAATTACTTTCATGGACAACTCAAACACGTGTAAATATGGAAAATCATAAATAAATACCCAAAATCATAACTACCAGACTATCTATGAGAAATGCTACTGGACAGTTAATGTGCCAAGAAGTGCAATTCTTCTCCTTATGAGCCATGGATTTTTCAGTATGTTTGATACCCTGTTGAAAGCAAGCTAATGTGAAATTTTAAAGGAAGAAAAACAGGAATCACAGGACCAGATGAAGGACCAGTGTGTGGGATGCTGTACGTACGCGATATTCTCCAAGGGCAAAATGGCATGTTGCTAACTGGATTAGTGCTCTCTGATTTTCTAGTGATCCTTGACCTGTAATTTGCTGTGGAGAATGAGAGCCCTGAAGAGCTGCTAAGTGATGTAGGCTGCTAATTGCTTTCTTGTACTGCCCCTTTAAAAAGAAGATACAAAAGGACAGTGTTAGGATCTTCTGTATACACTGGATAGAAAGGCAGAAATAAAACTTCCCTTACAGAAAGCTTCCAAAACACAGTGTGTCCAAATAACAGGGCTTCAGAATTTTGATCTAGGAGAACACTCTCCAGTGATGGGTGTAGATTGATTACTTGCAAGGCAGCGAGAGGACAAACAGAATTCTGCTTTAAAAAGCTTGCTTAGAAATCACATTTGTAACTGAAACAAATAATTGTGCTCTTCAGGGTTAACCATTACTTTATTTAGAGGAATAAAGCTTAAGATAGCTCCTTTTCAGGTACAAGAACAGGCAAAATAAAGACCCCCAAGGGAAAAAACATAACAAAATAAACTTTATTCTATAGATGGTATCTGGAATGAGCACAATCACCTTGACTTCTGAGATTGATAAATTTTAACTGAGACATGTTAAAATCTTCTGCTGCTTGAAAATTTTTCTCTGATTGTGTTCCAATACACTGCACGTCAAATGAATAAAATGCACTTTCCTTCCATAACATTATACATATAAAACACTGTATACATCTACTAGTCAAAATACTATCACAGAGGTCTTTTCCATATGCCAAAACTCAATGAACAGCTATTGGGACAGGAATATCCTGAGCTGTGGTAAGAATTGTATGGTTCCATACCTAGAAGGGTCATGCTTTAAAGGATAAAATCAGTAGACACTTAAAGAAGTCGGATGACTAATCAGAACAGCTATTCACAAGAAGGAAGAGCAATGTAATGGTGCCATTTTCACTAGTTTCTACGTTTTTTTTTTTACCTGGTAGATGATCATGTCTGTAAGAAAGATCCTTAACCAAAGCCAGCTGTCTGTCTTCCATGCCAAACAAATTCTGGTGAACTCTGCGTAAGTGGTCAGAGAGAAAAAATTAGAAGAGAAAATTAAGCATTTCATGGCTTTGGGTTAAAAATCAGTTATCTAGAAGAAAAAAATAGCTAAAATTAATAGTAATTAAAAAAAAAAACAAACAAAAAAACCTAACCAAACAAACCCATAAGAGTGTGAAATCTCTCAAATACAGGATACTCTCTTCCTATACAATCATATTTTGATTTACAGTGTCCAACAAATCTAAAAGCAGCTAGGTGGTATTATTTGCCTACATTTTAGAAGAGAAACTTGCTCTCAAGATTATCACACCAAATATTATCGAAAGGGAGAGACACATTAAAGACACATCTTCAGTATCAACTAAAGCAGCCACTAACAGCACATGCTCACTGAGACAGCAGCACAACTATTAACCAACTCCTCCTTCAGTAATGGTTGCTTCCAAGATAAGTGTGTGCGAATAAGCAAAGATGCATGAAAAACCTAACTAAATCTAGGAACAAAATATTCAGAAATGTAGCAACTGATAAAGCTTCTTATTAGAACTTCAATTAAAAATACTCAGGAACCAAAGGAAATTCAATTTTAAGGATTCACAATGACAGGAATTAAAACATAACAACAGTAAAATTACTTCTATGCACAGCAATGAAGCCTAAATGCAACTCTGCCTCCAGTTAAGCATTACCTTTGTCGAGTGATTCCAGAGAATAGAGCAGCTCCCAGCTCTCTCTTGCCAGTTTAAAGCTCTCTAATACTTCAATAGAGTTTGCAAGATCTGCCTTGTTTACTGTAATATGTCGACTTCGTGCCTTCCCAGAAGGATCCTCATCATCTGAGCTCTGCTTAAGCATCAGTTTAAAACAGAGATTAATTTCTTAACTTACACTTATTTCAAGGGACTCTAAAGTCACAGAAGTTCCACTGAATACAAGAAAACAATTCTGCACTAGAGATGCCAAGGTCCTAGTTTAAGTGCTGTTATGTGACTTTTTGCTTAGCTTGTTTTAATATTACAACAAATGATTTTCTACCAAGAAACTCAGTGGTATAGTGTGATAAACAATATTACAAAAGAATTCATTCTGTTAAATGCAGTGTACTGCCACTGAGCCTCAGCCAGATTATCCACTAGGAGTATGTACATCATGCTTTATCACCTAGTTTAAGCCTAAAGTAGCATCATGCAAAGAAAAAGTAATTCTTGTACTTCCGTGTACTTCCACCAGCAGAGGAATTCTATAAAACTGTGGGTTTCTACTATTAAAGAAATAACTGTAATCACAATTCCAATCACAAAAAGTCAATTAATTTGGAGGTTTAGCTATAGAACACCTGACTGCTATAGCTACCGTTTCTAACAGCTTCTACAGTTTCTGCTGAACTTCAATTAAAGCGTTCACATTAGCACACACGTCTACAGCAACTGCTACATAAAATTATTTTATTCTTGCTGGCTTTAACGAAAAAAATAATCTGCTTGCAAATCATGGTCATGAACAGCTACTCCAGGATAGCTCTAAAAATACATCTATTACATCTGTATTAAAACAACTTTTGTCTCAATTCCAGTACCTGTGCCATTCTTGTTAGAAACAGAAAAGTCTGGAAAAGTTACCATTGTTTTTTCTCTTCCCTCGGCAAGTTTCCTCTTTTTGTGTATGTGTTTGTTACGATCAATATCTGTATCACCATAGATGTTGGTCACATCCTCAAGAAGAACCAGTGGGGTTTGGTTTGGAGCATTTGGACCTGGATTTAAAGATAAATTAATTCAAGATGGCTCTAAACTGATCTGAAAAATCTCATGCCTACATCAAGCTGGTTTTGTTTCCTTCACAAAAATGACTGCAATGCTAGAGAAAACAATCTGAAATCGGTTCATTTAAGTTGCATAAGCTTAAACTGTGCTTGTAAAGCTATGGTTTTCTCAAAGCAGCCTTACAGTAAAGGTCAGGATGCATTTACCAGATACCACAAGTATTTGCTTGGGAGCTTCAAAATATCTTTGAATCTTTTTGTTTCCAACAGAGTAGACGCAAGACATACTCAGGCAGAAGGTGTTCTCTTATCAAGCACCACTTGTTTTTTTGTAAGTACAACAGAACAAATGGCTTTGAAGTTAACAGCCACAAACATGGCAAAGCACAGCAATGGTCTGAAAACACTCACATGAGAAACCAAAGCAACATGCTGACAGGCACTGAAGCCCCAAAGAAGTGAGTATATTTTATCACAAGATCTCCCTGAGTTCAGCGTTAGCTTTGTCCCTACTAATTTCAGTGTACAGAATTAAACTTTTAGTTGACTGCCAGAGCCCACCATCACTCCCCAAAGCCTCTAGAGAAGCCTCATTTCAAAGAACAAAAGGCTTAGTTTCTACTTCCACTGGTGTCACAGAACACCCAGTGGGATCTGCTACCTGTGATTTCAGATCTTGGTGCTTAAGTTTCATTAGATATAAAATACTGACAACACTTCTTAATCTCAAACAACACAGGTACACGGCCACTATTGAGGGCTTTCCTTCTGAAAACATATTCTGCTTTTGCATAATTAAGATATATATATATATGTGCAAAGCTCAGACAAACAGAAATATAAAGGAAAGGGGAAATCCATTGATCTGTTTTCCCTTTTTGAAATTTCCACTAGACAAGACAGTAGTGCAGACAAATATTTTCAGTACATGCATTTCTTTTATTTGTAGAAAGATATGAGGCTAAGGCCTCATTCATAACTGCAAAAAAAAAAAGAATATCTCAGAGCTTAGTATAAGGACAATTCATTTCATCTCTTGAGAGAAAAGAATCTATGGTAAACTTTTTCTATCTACCCAAAAGTAATGCGTAAGAAGTCCACTACAACAGGATTTTTTTAAAAAGAAATCACCAACCTGGCATGCTTAGCAAATAATATTCTCTCTTCTGACTTGTTTCAAACTAAATACCACCAGTGAAATGTCCCTTACACAAAGGTTACAACATATTTAAATCACTATTCTGCCGTGGTGGAATCTAACCTGTGTGAACTGAAAACAGAGTCAAGTCATAATGTAGAAAATAGCATGCACGAGAAACACATATGAAAGTACCACAGCTAGGATGCTGGAAGAGTTTCATCACTAGAATCTCAAGAGTTGCCTCTTGTAACACTTGAGAAGAAAAGAGTAGGTTTTTCTTTCACTAACTGCATTGCTTTTCAAATAAATGTTTGTTTCTCAGCAGCAGTCAAGAGCACTGTACTTTATTCCAAAACCTTCAATCCTAAACCAAAACCAAACTTCACCTCAGCCTTGACTTGGGCTGCAAGCCTTCTATTACTAAAAGTTACAAAGCCATACGAAGAGCAATGCTGTGTTTTTCTGTGTAACCAAGCTCTAGAATCTAAGCTTACAGAGTTTATAACTGATTTCTAGCACAGTGTTATAAATAACATCCTAGAAGCATCAGCCCAAACAGCGACTCCTGCCAAGCCTGCAGGCAGCATGAAAGTTATGAGAGGTGTGAATTGCCTCATTCATTTCTCAAGTCTCCAGCAAGGCAGATATGAATTATGCAAGAGAAAATGCACTGAAAAATTTTCTCTCCAGAGGTTTCTTTCCAAGTTCATGCACACGAAAAGAAA
>JASSUY010036400.1:0-26171 GCA_032466535.1 Forpus xanthops
CTCTAGGTTGTCTTGGTGATGTTTCAGAGCCTTCAGAAACTGAGACCTACAGGAATGCTTCTATCTGAATGTAGTGCTAGTGACCCATCCTAGTCTTCACTTTCCCAGGAGTACCCTCTTTTTCTGCCTTTGATGAAAGCACCTTTGATATATGTCAGTTTTCTGGTGAGAGGTTTCACAGTTTCCACCCACTGCTGGCATTCAGCTGAACTCTCATTTTGCAGCCACCTGCCCCAATTCAGGACTTGGCAGCAGAGTTCATTTAAAATGTGACAGCAACAGCAAATGGAAAGTCCCAAGCAAGAAAACTGGAATGAGCAGCAACATCAAAGTTAGAGGAGACCTGGGTGCATGCCCTGCACTCACTGTGTTTGTGTCCTGTCTGAGCAGCCACCTCTAATGCATTGCAGCAGGTCAACTTTGAGCTTTCAAGTGACCTGTTTGCGCAACAAGTCCATTCAGTGCCTGGGAGGGGGGTCAAACTGGCCGTGTCCAGCTCTGCCATCAGTTCATAGAATTAGAATTAATATAATGTAGAAGATGCCAATGCAAGATGTTTATGCTAGCTATGTAATGCAGGTGCTGGGAGGGCACTGTGCCCTGATGAGGGCAGGATGTGGTCATGCATGGTAGGAGATACCTGCTTTCCTTACACCTGAACCTTCACCACTCAGAAAGCTTGAGACTGATGTCCAGACTTGGTTCCAGTGGAACCTGGGAAGTTTGAAAGATAGTGTGTCACCTATTGTAAGAGGGTTAAGCTGCACACACTTAAAGACTGGTGGATGGAATGGTCTTGCCCAGGGAAGTGGCAGGATCACTGTCCATGGAAGTCTTTAAAAAAACATATAGATGGGGCACTCAGTGACATGGCTGAGGGTTTATGGTTTTTTTGTTTGCCTCCAGAAAACAGGTGATGCCAGGCTATTAATTCTGATGGCAAGAAACTGTAATTAAAGACCTCCATGACCACCAGGGCCAGTACTTCAAGGAAACACCTCTTCAGATTTCAGAGTAGCCTACAGCACCAGAACTACCAAAAAGAAAGTCTGGGGGAGGGTGCAGCAACATGACAACAAAATCAAACCCTTGAAACTCTGCATCCTAAAACCAGATCCCTGAGGTCAGTTCCTGTATCATAAGCATACCTGGAAAGAGCGGGTGCAATTGTCTTCCAGCTCTGCTCGTCTTCTCTTGAGCCTTCCATTACGCTTTCATGAAAAATGGAAGTACAGCTTATCAAAACCAAGACACATGGTCAGACCAACTCATTAATAAAGCTCTGAATAAAAAGGACACAGACAGTGCTAAACAGAAAATTAACAATTACCAGCTTTTCCACACACCAGGTGGTCTGCAAATACATTCCCTTGAGCAATCAATCTACAGAGAGGTGTCCCGTCCCCCCCACAAAAGAAAACAACAGAAGATGTTTTATTGTCTCAAGTGTTGCAATACAACAAATACAGGATCTGTACAAAGGACACAATAGAGCAAGTTTAAATACAATCAGGAGAAAGAAGTCCCCATATTCACAGTCCTTGGACATCATCTTATACCAGAATCTGAACCAATGTAAAGATTCACTAAAAAAAAATCCAAAAAAAAAACCCAAACAAGCTGTTAAAAAATTTAAAGGTCTCCAAAGAGTCTGTGGGTGCATTGTCTTACAGCAGAGGTCACAGGGTATTCTGTGAAGGGTCACAATGGCATCTTATTGCCCTCAATGCTGATTTTCACTGCATGGGCCGATCTGCTTTTTTTCCTGATATCTGTGAATTTCCGCATCTGTTTGTCCAGTCGACTCACCCCTTTCTTGGAGGTCCCCTGGAACTTAAAAAATGTATCATTAAATAATAAAACCTCATTAATCACCACTGAAAAAAAAAAAGCAGACGTCCCAGAGGTTCAAGAGAAGTGAAGTGATGCATGTGAGGGTAAACCTGCAGTAAGGAGTGGGTGAAGCCATTGGTTCCAAATGGTTGCGTGTGCGTGCACACAGGTCCTCCCTACAAAGTGGAGGAAACGTTCCCCCAGGTTACACACTGCATGTGTCATAGCATCACAGACTGGTCTGGGTTGGAAGGGACCTTCAAGACCATCTCATTCCAACCCCCTGCCGTAAAAACATCACACAGGAAAGCTTTCACATACGTTACAGGGATTAATAACAATGTTCGCTTGTTAGTTGTTCACATGCCAGGTGAATATATAGTTTGGAACAGTTTTGTATCTCTATCAGCTGGAGCTCAGTGCCAGAAACATGCTGCACCACAGTATCTCACACACTGGTTTCTAGGGGTTAGAGAGATTTTTAGGCATGAATGCACTTTAATTAAAGCAGACTGATTTCACCTATCGATTCCAAACTACAACTGATTTTAAAGGTCACTTATTAGTACTTACAAAGTAAGAGATTCTTGGGAGAAACAGGGTTTGGGAGAAGCAAAAGAAATGCCTAAGCTCACCACATAAGCTATCAGAAGAGTTATTGCATTTTATCCCTATTTTAACTACACATGAGAAACTGAGATGACAAAGCAGATATTTTTCCACAGATTGAATACGGTGATTCTATAAAGGAATGTCACTGAAGACAAAAGCAAAAGGCTTTCCAAACCACAGCTATTACTTCCTAGAAAGCAATTTCCCCTAACTAGACAACGGAAACAATAAATGATGAAAATGCACACACCTTTTAAGTTTGTGAGAAAGAGAGATATCCAGAACATGCTATTTAATATCTGACAAAAAACACCTATTAGAAACTGAACCTCTTGCTCCCATCACTGAGGAAGGTGTGCTCCTGACAGACTGATTTTAAATAAACTGTATTCCTAAAACTGTTTACTATTCGTTGAAATTATACCTGGAATGTCGCAGTGATTTTAAAGAAATTATCTGGTTTTTTTTTAAACAAGTATGAAGCTTAAATTCAACTTTGTGCTAGCCTCTTCCTGGCACTATCGGTTTGTGCCAACCCTGCTCACAGAACTGAAATGCAGACCAGAAACTGTCAAAACAATTCCCGCATCGATGCACATCATCAATCCATCTCCCTCCACGATGCATTCACAGCAGGCATTGCTCTTCCCCTGGTCTGCAGAGGTGATACTCTGCCTCCTGCCCAATTCTTCTAAACCCTCACATCATTCAACTTCCTTGAAAGAGCACATGCGGAAAATACCTTACTTTGGGCCCACAAACATCAGCCACAGATGTATGCAGTGACATGAGGCGCTATGCTAAAGGCCAAGAATTCCAGTGTGGCAGTTCAGGTGAACCTGGGGAACCTAATTATGTCACAACAGCAATCAAAACCACTTATGGTGCAAAGCTACTTTGGAGTACAGGTATTTTCACTGATCACCTGTCACTTGGGCACCCTGAAGCTGTCGAGGCAGGTGTCACAGCAGATGTTATGTGCTGCAGCCCATTTTTTCCTGTACAGGTTACCTTTTAGGTCACAGTACAGATGGAAGAGAATACATGGAGAGTTTCCAAGTTTAACGAGTTAGGGTGTACACACTCCTTTCTTGTATGTGCAAACTGCCAACAGCTGAAGCACATGCACTGTTCACACCTCCCTTGAGGGATACCTCTCAAACTTGGGGAAGGCAGTGTGCCATGGCTACAGGGGCATCCTGTTGCCTTCAATGCTGAACTTGACAGCCCCATCCACTTTGCTGAGTCGTTTCTGTTCAGCAAACCGTCTCTTGTGTTTTTCCAAGCGACTAATACCTCTCTTAATAGTCCCGGGCTAGAAACAATACCTCAATTAATGCACAAAAGGAGACAGAACAGCAGAAAGCACAGTAATTATTACTTCTACCATTTATGTGTGTTCTACCACGTACTCCCCTTTGAAATTAAACCGTACACGGTAGATGGATAAACCAAATAATGCAAAGCAAAGCTTCAGTTAGAACTGAAGCTGACAATTTTCAACAAAACCTCAAAGCTTTCCCAAACGGGAATATCATGAGAAGGACATGATACAAAAACTGGGAGAGGTATCAAAATATCAGTGACACAAAACTGAAGCTTTAGGTAAAAATGCTCCAAAACAAGAGGCCTGTAATCAGATTCTCACCCTAGAGAGAAACTCTAGAAGTGTTAACCTGAAAATATCTTTTTAGTTAGAGAATCATAGATACCCATGTGGAAGTATTTGGTGAGCTGAAAACAGCCCACTTGATAGCAGGACTTACTGTCTACTCAGATTAGAAGAGCCACTTAAAACAACTACAGAACTGTACCATGACAGATTCCCAGGCTTCATCAGAGACAGCTTAGGCAGAGTGACAAGGAGAGTGCCAGTGCTTACCCTGGAGGACTCCATCTCCACATTCCACTTTGGCCTGACCACATAGTCCTTGTTGGAGGGCATTGGCACCCTTGCACGGGCACAGAACCCGGGATCGCCAGGTCTAAGAGCCCTGCAGAAAAAGATGTGTTAAAGAAACAAATCTTACACAGGAAGTATTACAAGCAATACAGCATGTTCTACCTCTGCAACACAACACATAACCAGTGCCTCTAAAGCCTCAGAACAAACTGCGGGTAAGTACCACCAAAATACTTCTAACCAAAATTAATTAATTAAATACATAAATAAATAAAACCTACTTTTCCTCTCCAGTGAGCACTTTCTCCAGGTCCCTGCGGGGAGTCTGACCACCAGAGCTGTAAGAAAAGCATTTTATAGGCACTTATACATAAAGAAAACCAGCGATTTTAGAAGACAGTTAAGTGTGGTAGGAGAAAAGACAGGGGTTGCAACTTGTATTGTTTTATTTCCCTAGCATTTACACACCGCTTTCATTTTCTTGATAGAGCCTTAGGCAGAAAGGATTTCATGTTTCTGCCTGCTACTCCTACCTGCTCAACCTCCTTCGCTGAGGCATCTGCTCCAAATCTCTCTGTTCCCTCTCTTCTCTTGTCATGCCTTTGTAGTTTGAGGTAAGGCCAAAGATGGGTCGAGACCATTCATCTATTAAAAAGAATAAGACCTGTTAAACACTAGGCCACCAAAGTTTACCTCCAAACCATTCTGGTGCTCAAGTACAGCTTTCAGAGTTTATGGCAAGTATTCACGTTTCCTTTCAAACAAACACCGATTGCTGCGCCCTTAATATTTCACTGAAATCCAGCTATGTGGACAGTAAGAAAGAGCCTTCATCCACAAATTCTCCTGCTGTTGCCTCCTCTTTTAGAATCTATCCAAGCACTTAGAATCCTGAAGCGTCAGGCACTCTTGCATGCCACAGCTAATGCTATTTTAGAAATATGCAAAATAGTTCCTAAAGAATATTAACAAGCTTAGAATCAGTTTGCAGTCTTTCAGGATGGGACACACATGCACTACAGCTGTTCAAGAAGTAAACTTTCTGTCACCTAACACCTCTCTAAATTCTATAGAACAAAAAGTCTTCTGGCAGCACCTTCCTATTTTTTCTAGCTCCTACATGAGGTTTGGACAATCAGCCAAGACAGAGCCAGCACAAAACAAATGCCATCCTCTGGTTCAAAACAAGAATGAAAGACAGGAAAAAAGTGTGTGCAGAAGTTAATGTAACAGCATTTGTTAAGAGCCCTACAAACAAAGCAATACAACAGATTAGTGAGATTCTTGCATTGCAGAATAAGTTGTACTACAGATGGCAACAAAACCCATGCAACAGGAAGACTGATGTAGAACTAAAATCATGAGTGAAATCTCACTGACACAAGGCAAAGGGAGGTTTACATACTGATTAGCTTCCCTGCCATATCCTTGTTAGGTCTCGACTCTTTGGGGTGTTTGTAGAGGTACATCACAGCTCGTCCAATGCCACTGTGCTTCAGGGTCTCTTGGCTCACACTGGGCAGCTATAAGATGAAAGTCAGAAAACAGCAAGAAATTATGTCTGAACATTAATGGCGTCATTGAACTTTGCAAACACAGACCAAAAGCCACCTTCCCAATAAGCTTGAAAAAAATTGCTTTTTTCACTAGGAATGGGTGAAAGAAACAAAACACAAAACCCAATAAATTTGCCTTAACATTATTGGGCTTTATATATAAAATCAAGTAGGGTTCCAGAACTACTTGCTCCAAATGTTCTTTGGCTTATATTGCCCGAAAATACTGTTACTGCCCTCAAAGCACTTTTATAAAGATACAGGATTTTATAAAGATAAAAACTTACGTGGAAAAAGCATTTAAGCAATCACCTTAGCCACAAAGGCTAAAAGTTTACACCGAGTATGATGGCTTTTCTAGTGCACTGCAAACTTTAAGAAGCCAGAAAAGAGAACAGACCATAACAGAATAAAACTCAGGCACAGCAAATGACTGCTGACTAAACTTTACACATAAACCTGAAACAGGGCCAAATAATCTAAATTCAGGCAGAACTGCAAATTCCTAGCAAGGAGAAACGTATTTCTAGAGCATCAGTCACATAAAGCCAGCTAGTGGTGCTGCAAGGAACATTTCATAACAACCATTAGGTGTCTGAAGTTGCCTAGTCAAAATTTGTTGGGCCTAGCCAAATCTTGTTTTGTACTAGACAGCACATCTACAATGTATTACCCATTAAAATGATGAAACTTTTAAAGAAACACATCTATTTTGCAGTCTGCTTCCTTGTGTATTTCCCTGCACAATCCACTGGTAGCAGCTATGCTACGTTTATCATAGAATCACTGAACCAGCTAGGTTGGAAAAGCCCTTTAAGATCAGCAAGTATGTTCTTACAGCACACAACTGTAACACCATGGAGAAGCCACAAATGAAGTATGGTTAAAAGTCACTTTCAAACCTCTTGCAGGATCTTCAGAAGCTCTTCTCGTATCTTTAATGCTGGCAAACTTCGGTCTGGAAGGGGAGAAAGCCACTCTTTGATGGCAGACATAACGCCACTATCGATGAAAGTTTCTTTGAGGTCCTGCCTAGGAAATTTCAAATAAAGAGCTGCCATAAAGTCATGTAACACATCAAACTCTTAAGATGTGAGTTTCCTTCAGCACAACTGCGCACTTGAGTTTGCTTCGTGTTAAATTAACAGGTAAAATTACACAGAATTCAAGGTTTTTGAGGCCACCTCACTCCAGCATTTACTAGGAAAAAAAATGTTTCACTGCACACTTAGTACCACAGTAGTGCCAACCCCCAAATTCTACCAAATTCCCAATATTCCCCAAGATGATAATTAACTGGGAGAATGACAACTCACTTTTTAAGATGCATAACTACAGTTGGTAGCAAAGTTAATTTCTTTAGCGCTGGTTTCTTTTGTGTATTCAGCTGCCGATCCTCCTGCAGGGAGTTGAAGAATCAAGACAAGTTAATCAAAAGAAGAAATCAGCAACTCTCATAGTTAATTATTTACAGGAAAGAGATTAGCCCATTAAATGACAAGCGCAACTTTGGCAGGATTGCACTAACTTTGTGCCCTGTTCCAACTTCCCATGGCCCCAAAACACTCCTCTTAAAAAAAGAGTCCCTGCCTTAGTCAACATTTTCATTAAAGACATCACATTTGGAGATTTCCTCTAAAATTAATTATTTTTCTTTTTTTTCTTAGTTCATGATTTAGGTTGACTGCAGTAAACTGGACTAGTCCTCCATGCTAAGCTATGCACAAATAACCTGTAAACTTTGTTAGTAAAATCTCACCTGAACAACAGAAAAACAGCTAACCAAAATACTGAGACGCAAGAAAATATCTGTTCACTTCAGCTAAGAACGTAACTGGATAACCCAGAGGTTTACCATGAAGCATGGTGCACATAACGCAAAAGCACACCAGTGTGTATCATGTGCTAAAACAAAGTCTGGGTTTCAAAGTGACTATCAGCCAAGGATGTAACATCACTATGTGTTCAGTACTTGGGTTCCCCTATCAGAGGTCCATTACAATCAACAGATTTTCTGTACAATGGAACTGGATTTCATGGTGTCTTTGGAGCCTAGAAAACTCACCTCAGCAGCTTCATTCATCTTCACAATCATAGCACTGACTACATCATCAGCATCGCTAATGAAAGTTCCACCATCACGGTTTCGTCTACGCTTGCCACTCATACTCTTCTTTCGCTGCAGCATCATGTCAAAATCTGACATGAAGTCCATACTGAAATGCAAGAAGAGAGCTTGCTGATGGTCAGAAAAGGACTGATCTTTCTGTCTTTGTATGAAATAATGTGTACTTCCGTAGTTAACTTTCCAAAACTCCTCCAGTAAGTCTCTTAAGTATTACATCTCAATGTCCCTGAAAGATAATTACTTATCCTCAGTATAAAAACTGGGAAACTAGCAAAGGGCTTCAATGGCTCCAAGATGCCCTCAGAAGTCTGCAAGACCTAGATGAAACAGCTAACGACATGCACACATGTAATATCCAGGGTTCAAAATGTGCCAAAGTTGTCACTGAAGTTCACAAAGATTTAGCTTTCCTACGCCTGCAATATACTGCTCTGATGCTACTGGAACAGACAGGAAGTAAAAGAGGAGACAAGCTAACAGCAAGGTTTGCCATACCTTACCCCTTACACCAGCAGAGAAACACACTTGACTCCAATGTTCTACTGTCAGCAGCAGAATTAGATGCTCGTTTGATTAGACATTAATTTCACCCAGGTTTTGATGTGAACCATCAAATACCGTTCTCTGAAGCAGCAGCACAGGTAATCTGCTTTTGACTGTCAAGTGACCAAACTACTAGTTGAGACAGAACCTTCTAACAGTTTCTGAGAACACACTTTATGTAGAAACAGAGATCCATGCCTTTCTAAACTACGAAGTCTAGCCAGCCTTTGAAAGAAACCTTTCATTAAAATCTTGCATTTGTTATTAGCGAAGGAGTAGGTAGCATATTGACTCACTGCTTCCCTCTTTTGATGTTATCATCAGAGTCTGATTCATCTGCTGTCTCCTTCATGTCTGCATCACCTTTCTCTTCCTCCAAATCTTCCTGGTTAAAACCCTGATGGGTAAAGACAGTGAAAATCAGCATATGAATTAAGACTGAGCACCTACTCAGGCACCCTGACAATACTCAAAAAGCTTCAGACAAGCGTGCAGAAGATCTAGAAGAGGAGCACAGGCTTCCAAATTCCACCTGTGATTTTCACAATAACTCTCCAAACCTAACATCTGTAAATGTTATTTAACCCAATGACTACCTCATTGAGTCCAGCAGGTACAAACCTGCTCTTGCAATACAGCACACACATTCCCGTGAAGACCAGATCTAGCAAGTGAACAAAAGACATCTACAGCAACACTTACTGTAAATTCCTCTTCTTCCTCATCACCAGATTCTCCAAATATATCTGCAATGAGGTTCCTGTGAAAGTAACAGCAATATTTATCTATTTTGACTGTAACATTAGAAGTGTGCTTTCTGCAATATTTCCAATGACTGTGCAGAGATCAACCTTATTCTGCCTCCTACTACTGACATTCCTCTTGACACCACCAACGAAGATGGACAATCATTCTCAGGTTCGGATCCATCCATTCTCCATTCACAATCAGTCTTACTATCTGCAACCCTGAAGGAATTCGCATCCCCAGAAGCACTTACTCTTGTTCATTTCCAGATTCACTGTCACTGCCAAATAGATCTTTCTCCTCTTTTTTCTTTCCATCATTCTCTTTTCTTTCTTCATCTTCTTCTTCTTCCTCACTATCTGATACAATATTTTTCTTCCTTTTGTCAGATTTCTCTGAAGCAGCATCACTATCTGATTCTTCAACATCAGAAAGGATTCGTACTTTTTTTGCAGCTGCCAACAGAAAGAATCATTACAACATGTCCTAGTAACAGAGGTGACAACTGGTACTCTCCAAAAACCATTCTCTCAAATTTGATTTGGACAAGGGAAGCCGATCAGCATTCCAACACAAAAGCATTCCCATCTCTTAACAAACATACACAATCTAAAATGTTTCATTTCATCAGTAACTGCAGTTTCCATATACCACACCTAATCCACAAAACCATGTCATTTCAAAAAGTTCATCCCCAGTATATGAATGGAAAACAAACCCAAACCAACCAAACCCCAAAATCACAGGACAAAATAACTAGAGAAAGAGTAGAGTCTCTTACAAAGTACAGAAACAACGGAAGTGATCAACACAACAGATGCCAGTGCAAAGCAAGATCACTGCAGCCTTACTTCTATTAGACCTACTTACTACTCAAAAGTATTAGATACACGCTCACACAGACGCAGTTAGAACAACAGCCTCTGCAAATGAAGTTGTGCTCTAACCCCAAGTTTCCTTTATGGTTTATGTATTTATATAAATCTATAATAATCTTAAATGCTTTCTTCACATAAAACCAATGATTTACCTCCAACATGCTACTTGTCACATCACATTTTTACTTTCACACTATAGTTCCTTACGTGTTTTCTCGTCATCCTCACTGTCAGAAAGGATAGCAGCTTTCCTCTTCACCGTCTTCTCCTCCTCTTTCTCTTCTTCATCACTGTCAGATATTTTTCGTCTCTTAGGAGCTTCCTCTTCACTGTCAGAGCCCTGAAATCCTTCCCTTACGTGTTCGTTATCTGAATGATGAGAATCATTCTGCACCTCCTCCTTTCTGTCCTCCGCATCACTATCCTCAGACTCTATTTCTTGTTTGTGTCTGGAAACATCCTCGCTCTCCGAGTCGCTAGCCGGCTGTTTGCGGAGCTCCTCACTCTCCGAATCACTGGCTGGCTGCTTGTGGAGCTCCTCACTCTCCGAGTCACTGGCTGGCTGCTTGTGCAGCTCCTCACTGTCCGAGTCGCTGGCCGGCTGCTTGTGTGATTCCTCATTTTCAAAGTCACTACTGTGATCCCTGTGAGGCTCTCCATTTTCAGAGTCACTTGCTCGATGATTTAAGTTATCTTCATTTTCAGAGTCACTTATATGCCGATTTGGATGGTCCTCAGTATCAGAATCACTGTCTTTCCCTCCATGAGCTGCTTCATTGTCTGAATCACTTACATTGTGATTTGGATGCTCCTCGTTATCTGAGTCACTGTCTTTTTGCCTCGGGATATCTTCATTTTCAGAGTCTGTCATATGCGGCTCTCCCATTCGCCCATCATCTTCTCCATCACTGTGCTCATTCTGGAAGAGAAAAATAATCTCAGACAACTAAGCAAAAAAACCTTAAGCATAAAAAAAATGCTCTGAATTTTTGCTTGTCCTTCACCAGTTTCATTACCCAAGGTACTGCAAAGTAAATTTTTTCTACACAGAAATAATCATTAGACAATTTGTATCAAAGCACTATCAAATACTTCAGATCAAGAAAAATCAGCCTGGCTCTTCACCCAGCAGCTCAAGCGTATGTTGAAAATGGTTAACAGAACTTAAAGAATTAAAAAGAATCCAGTTCCTCGAGGGTAAATGCCTAGTGCTTTTATTTTAAAGTCAGGCCTTCAAAGTTGTTTAGTCCAAATCCCCCGTAATAAGGCAAGAAACAGGATGTCCCACTTGTCATTTTAGGTTCTCAAAACAGATGGGTTTTGTACAAAATACATTTTACTGAAACTGCCCATGTACTGCTTTCCAAGTGAAGCTCAGAAGAGCTCGTGTCCTTTCTTCTTTGCCAAGGAAACTTAAGAAAATGTCAAGATCAAAAGCCAACCAAAAAAAGGAACAGTTTTAGTCAGACCTTCCAGGGTATCATTACTGTTAACTAGTTCTCTGTTTCAATGTCCTTTCAAAGAAAGAAACAACATATTCAGTGTTTCTCCCCATTAAGCTGATAGCTCTTGTGCCTGTTCAAACACCTGAGATAACCTATGCACAAATAGTGGTCTTCTTAAAAACCCATAATTTAAACACAATCCTTTAAGTCTTTTACCACACAAAATACTAAGCCAACATTCAATTCCTGGAAAAATCCACCACAAGCCACCTGTCAATATCATTACTGACAATGTCTTGTTTTATTTTTCCTACAACACCCGATTTCTACCTGGGGAATTACAAATAAGATCTCGATTGCATCTACCTGAGAAAACAGAACTTGACTCTTGAACACTTGTTTGATTAACTTCTCACAGTCACAACAATCCCATTTGCAACTGAAAAGAAAAATAGTGTAAAAGAAACTTCCTTTCTACATGCTCAACTCCACTCTTCAACCAGGCTTTCCTTAGGGGTGGTTTTGTCTCAGCTACAGACTCCTTTCACTAGCATTTTCGCAAACTGAGTATTTACTGCCCTAGGAACTACTTTGAGACCTGTATGTTCTGGAGCTGCTCAGTCTCTTTTGTCAGCAATTTACTTTCCTTGGAAAGACAGACTTAGATTTTCTATGGTCAGAGCCATACGAAATAATGCAGGTGTATCTATCCCATAACACAGTACTATTAATCTTAAAAATGTATGATTGAGGTTTTAAATAAAATAAATTTCAATTCATTTTAGGAACTACTCCCTCCAGAATTATATTAAGTGTTAAATAACATGGCTTTTTAACATTTTGGACCATGGGCATTTATTCCCTGGACTGGCACTCAATAAAGTAATAACTTCTAAATTAGCGTAAAATCACTAACAGAAAGTTACTGCACAATGGAAGAAAATCAGGACTACAGATTTTGAAAAGATGCACTTCAAATACAACTTCACTATTTCCATGTTACTTAATGCTGGCTACAAAAGAGCTGCTGTGACAATCTGAGCAAGTTCTCTCTACTGCTTGTCCCAGTCTCTAAAGCAATGCTAGTATTTTAAATCATGCTGGCACTATTATTCAGTATTTTTTATTTTTTCTTACAGAAAGAAAACATGGTTCTCTTAAAACCTGAATGTGAAATTTTAAACTGAAGACTAAGGAATTACAGAACTGAGGATGACCACGCACACACTCAATTGCTCTCAGCTTGTTATGAGATTTACTTTTTCCTTACCAAAATACTAATTCAATGGCCCTCTGCTGCCCAGTACCTCTCACGTAAACCAATCAACCACATGTGTATGAGGTGTATTTTCTCTGACTGTAATATTTAATGGAAATTGCAGTTGCAAACACAACAGGCAACAGATCTGACAGCAGTTTTACAGGTCAGGTCATTAAGAAGTACTGAAATGCAGATGTCTATACTGAAAGTTATCTTTATAATGACATGAATTCTTTAATCCCTATTCTCCTACCATATAATTTTTGGTGGGTCAATCTGTCACGTCTTGATTTCAGATGGCTAATGCTGATAATTATGCCAGCAGTACTAAGGGATTTAACTAAACAAAACCAAGGAAAACAATACAAATACTCTTGTTCAAACTGTAAGGCTCATCACCGTCCAGAAAGTCTTCAATGAACAGGTAAACATAAAAAAAAACAAAAAAAAATAACTGGAACTCATAATGATTCTTAAGTGCTTCTAAGGCCAGAAGAGTGGCTGCAGGTTACATATCCCCCTATGCAGAATGTATTATTAAATTAGGAAATTTCAATGCAAAATGCTTCATAAAGTCATTACAATTATACAACATTATTATTGAAGCATTTTACAATACACCGAATCTCTAATCTGTTATTGCATACTGACAACCACTCCTGAGAACGAAGATATTTGGGGATGGAGAGCAGACATGCATCCTAATAGTCCACACTGTGATTACACACTGCAGCACAGAATCCCAGTGGTTACAGTAGCTGAACTCTGCTGTGATTCAATCACCTATAGAAGAACCACTAAGATGACACAGATGCCCCTACACAGACTTGGCAGACAGCACCATCTACTCCAGTCCTGAGCATGGAAAGCTCAACCACAGCTAACTCAAAAATCACAGTTATATTGGTCAGGTCAGCGAACCCTGCAGAAAGGTGACACACACTACCTCAGACTCAGCACATTAACGTAACTGAGCACCTTCTAAAGCAGAGATGACTTGATCAGAGCCTATATGGAACAGACAAGTCCTGTCCACAGCCATCACTGCAAAGGTCTTCTGAATACAATTAATGAAGCCCTGAATGTTTTGGAATTTCCTCAATAAAAAAAGTACATGCAACTTCACAGTAACAGGACTTAAAATCTGTAGGATAGTCTCACACCCCTTATTTTTTTTACCAGTTCGTCTCTAAAACGATGCTCTCAAAGAAGGCAAGGATGTCATTTTGGAGTTGCTAGTTTTCCAAATACTTAATTAAAATAAAAGATCAAACATCCCCAAAAATAAGTAGGTCTCAGGTAATTGCTACAGTATTTTTCTCTAATTCCTTTGCTTTCTTTTCTTCCTCCTCTTTATCTATAAACATTTTAATTGAGATGTCCTTATACTTTTTTAACTGTAAGAATTCTATAACATGAGGCTTTAGTACAGTATAAAGTCAAGAACATAAAAATCAAATTTACAGTGTTATTCTTCTACACAAAAAATTCAGTTAGCAAGTAGTTTGTACGATCAACATGCAGCCACTTTTAAGAGGTATACTTTGACACTTTAGGAAGCTGAACAAATTGACCCATCCACTACAACCTCATGAATGACAGTTTTTAAACTAAGGCATACGTAACCATCACAGGCAGATCAGCAAGTTTATCTTGATTTCATAAATGTAGATTTCTTAACAGTCACAGTCAAACCATAACTTAATTCATGAAGACAGTAACGACTTGGTGAAAGCATAAGGATCTAAGTCATTAAAGATTCCCATATGAGCCTGACTTGTAGAAACACTGTAAACATGATTCCATATTCATTACTGTACTAAACCTATGTGTTATCAAATTCTATTCATCTAAAGCAGAACTGGTAAGGACATCAAGAAGAACATTTATAGATAAAGTGGGACTGGGGGAAGGAAAGCCAGAAAAGAATTGTGGAAAAGAAAAACCCACATACCTGAGACCTACATAAGTAATTCCTCAGGATTCCCCTTTTCTTTAAAGTTAAGAACCTGAAAAGAAAGTTTGAAAGTTTAAAACTTCAGTTCTTTACTTCCAAGTTCTAAATTAGAGACGAAATAGTAATTAAATAGACTTAACTGATTAGGCTGTCTCAAATGTTTTACTACCTTTGAGTGTCATTCCTCCCACATATTCCTAAAGATGAAGGAAATAAGAGGATGTGAGAATATTTAGGGTAAATAGTATGATAAATCACTGAAAGCTACTCATTTCAGTGACAGCTGCTCCACATTACTGCATTTTGAATTTGATGTAGGGAAAATCAAGTATGTAAGACTTCACAACCAACCAAAATACTCAAATGCTTATGATTTAAACTGAATGAAATAAAGCACTAAGGTTCGAAGGTTCACATTTACTCTTGGACAGAAAAGTACTTTAGCTTGAAGTTTTACTCTGATTATATTTATTTTCTTGACTGCATCTCTGGAATATTTTATCTCCATAGAGATATTCAACAGCCACCACAGAATGAAGCCCTTAAAATAATGCAGGCACATGAAGAAGATCATTTAAAAATGGTAACAGGTGATAGTACTTTCTGGTTATTTAAATCTGAAAAATACATGCTGAAGATCTAAATATCATTCAGTTCCCTGGTCTTCAGATTTCCAGCTACTCTGCCATGGCAAGTAAAATTAAAATCCCAGAGGAGGAAATTAAATAATAATGACCAAGTTTTGACACACAGCAGAAAAAGCTTAATACAACTGAAGCAGCAACATAACTACCCATGCACTCATCGTCTTTTTTCATTAAAACAGAAGTACTAAAACCATTTGAAAGACAGTTGTTCCTCCCATGCTGGAAAACATTTTCTCCCATACTGAAATCCTCATTATCACAATAACAAATGCTGCCTCACACCAAATCAATTTCTTCTACCTTCAAAAAAAAGCACCTCCAAACCTGCTTTACACTCACATCATAGAATCACAGAATAGTTACAGTAGGAAAGTACCTTAAGATCATCCACTTCCAACCCCCCTGCCATGGGCATGGACACCTCACACTAAACTATGCCACCCAAGGCTCTGTTAAACCCAGCCTTGAACACCGCCAGCAATGGAGCATTCACAACTTGCCTGGGCAACCCATTCCAGTGCCTCACCACCCTTACAGTAAAGAACTTCTTCCTGATATCCAATCTAAACTTCCCCTGTTTAAGTCTGAACCCGTTACCCCTTGTTCTATCACTACAGTCACTAATGAATAGTCCTTCCCCAGCATCCCTATAACCCCCTTCAGATACTGGAAGGCTGCTCTGCGGTCTCCACACAGCCTTCCCTTCTCCAGGCTGAATGTATCTTCATATGGCTCATAAACCACTGCTTAGAATTTCAAACCCAGAAAGTTCATCTTCTTGCAACCGAGTACAACAGTATGAAACAAAACAGTGAATGCTAGTACAGCAACTGAAAAGAAAAATAAAACAACCCTATCCTACATGTTGGCCAAAAGACTATGCGACACATTTCCTTCTGGAGGTTAACTTTTGCCAGACAGGATCCTTAAGAACAACTGAATAAACACATAAGTCTTAATTAGGAAAAAATGCCTCTTTAAACAACAAGAAATTAGTTTATACAAGAATAACCTTTATCTAGACAAAGTTCCAGCAGTACCTCTGAATGGTGCCCTACACTTCCATTCTCAGATCCAGAATGCTGCTCATTCGCTTCCTCTTCCACATCAGATCCGGAATCTCGCTCATCTTGCACTGGAGTAGCTCCCCCATCATCTATTCCGAAGTTAAGGAAAGAAAAATAAACCTCAGTGACATCTTGCAGTATTTAAAAGAGCACTCACAGTGACGATGAACAGTCACACTCTCGTTCTAACAGTCTCTCGTTCTTTAATATAGGGAAACGGAGGTAGGTTTGGTACAAATCTACTATAGAACCCCCCCTAAAAACATCACGAAACTACTCAGAACACGCACGCCAGCAGCAACTGACCAAAACACCGAACTGATACCAAGGCTGTGCTGCAACCACAGCGGTCCCGGCCCCCCGATGTCATCCGACTGCACACTACCTCCGCGACAGAGGCGGCCCGGCCCAGCGCACCCTCCGTGGGGCGGACGCAGAGGCGGAGCACCGGACACGGCTCCACCGCCTCTAACACCACACCACGGTGAGCGTACACGGCGGCGGGAGCCGGCAGCGGCCGCCGGGAAGACGGAGCAGGGCGATATCCCGGCGGTGCTCGCCGCGCACAGCACCCTCCCTCCCAGGGCCCAGCGCCCCGGGGGTCCCTCCCTCACCGCTACCTGACTGGTCCCCGCCGTAGTACTCGCTGTCCATGGCGGGCCGCCAGCGGGGCAAAGCCCCCAGCGCAGCGCTCGCCGCCGCCTTCAGCGGCCTTCCACGGCCCGGCGTGACACAGGCCCAAGATGGCGCCTCTCCGCCGAACGGCCGGCAACCGGCGCTGCGCATGCGCGAGGAACGGCCGTTCCCCGCCCTCCCGGGGCAGGCGAAGGATCTCGCGAGGCTTCAGCGGACATTGGCCGCCAGGGGGCGCTGCGGGGTGAAGGGAGGGGGGTGATACCACACGCTGTTGGCGGGCTTGGTGCAGGGGGCGATTGCCTGCGGTAAAGTGGAAGGTGTATGGCTTTTTCCAGCCCCTAACCATGTGTTTACATCGTTTTCTAGAAAACAGGTTGGTTTTAGCTTGGTAACTGAAGTGCTGGGGGGATAGAAGGAGCCTTCGATCAAAACCAAAAGGCTGCCTTGAGCCCCTCTGTCGACGTGGGAGATGGGCAGCCGTACAGGAGTGAAAATGGGTGTTATTTTCATAAGGATGTTTCCTTGTGTGGGCCATGTGTGAACTTCCAAGACACTAAAACCCCAGAAAATGTTATATCACTGTGTCAACCCACAGCCATGAACCACAGAGAGCAACCCTAAGTCTCCCTTGGCCCAGTAAGAGGCATGATGCTTCCAATGCTGACAAAGGATGTGAGGTCTGTTTCATCTCCTGCCACAGGCAGGAAAGATTTTACCCTTTAACGAATAGGAGATTTTATCTGCTCAATACAAATCAAGTTAGAATAAACGTGAGTATCTACAAGCAGGCAGCAAGATAAAAAACAGAGTCCAGGCACAGCTACACGGGGAGGCTCCGGATGCTGCAATGGGGTCAACACTTATGTCACTGCTGGCCCTTTGGAGACCCATGGCTAGCCATGGAAACTGAGGGCTGGTCATCTCACCGCATTTAGACTGCCCTAGATGAAGCTGCGGTTCAACCTAGTTCATGTGTGGGTGGTTCCTCCACATTTAACCTTCAGAATCAACTGCAAGTCAGCACTGAATTCCTTGGTAATTGCTGACTTCCAGAGAAAACACAGGGATAGAACAACCTGTGTCTTCCTCAGGAATTACTGCGTTCTGTTTTAGCAACCTCTATCCCCTGATAATGCAGTTGCATTAATCAATTACTTGGCACGCCTACGTTATGTCAGTAGAGGATTACTAGAGATTACTTCTGTCATTGATGCGTTGTTTTGAAATGGAAAGCCTACTAAATGCATACGCTGCTGGTCTCCTGACTCTCTTCTTGTTCGATGCCAAATAAAACATCTTCATTTTCTCAGAGGCAGAGGTTAACGTGTGACAAGTAGAAAACTGGTGAGCCAGTGTCATTTGGGGCATCTGCAAACAGCAGGGATTTTTATAACCCCCCGTGCTGCACTTTTGTTCAGGGACATCAAAATTTGGTAAGTTGAGAACTCTGGGCAAAGTTGGTCATTATTTCTTCTGTGCTAGAGGCACTTTAGAGTGGTTGTCAGAGAGGTTAAGCCGTTATTAACACAGTCCAGCAGCAAGCACAGCAGGGAGTTCAGTGTACCATGTTAAATACAGCTGAACTCTGTGAACAGAGTCATTACTCAACATCTTCTACAGTGTTCCACTTGGAGAAATCGGCAGTGGATCCAATTCTTGGATACAATCCTATGTTAGCAAAAATGCAGAAGGTACACACACATCCTAAAAGCAGCACACATAAAAACATATAGAGAATGTCTCTGTTTACAGCTCTATAGGACCCTTCCATGTAGCACCAAAGGTCACTTAGTGATCCTCAGGATGGCACTCTTAATGGTGTCATGCCCTTTCTTCCTGCTTCTCTATGACCCTTATTGCTTTTAGCTCTTCTCACTGCATGGTTTCACTTAGATCTTTTCTGGGCGGAGCAGGCACATGTGCCAGTATGTGATGGGAGGCTCCCATTCTTTCACTTATCTGACTTCATAAAGAAATGTAATGGCCTTGTACAACTGACTTAACAGAAGGCAGTATGTCAACTTTAGCGTCACTCATTACAGCACAATAAAGTTCTCTGCAGACAAAGCACTAAGGTAGGAAATAACAAGTGGAGGTAATGGACAAGGGGAAGCATAGCTAGGAACTAACAACAAAAAATATGTTGAAGAATATGTACCGAGTTACCTGGAAATTGTACCAAGGTGCCCAGAAAACACAGAAATCTATCACATAATAAAGTTCTGAGCAGGATCAGTGTATGATGGTATCCTTCCTTGGAAATCATTTATAAATGAGGGTCATGTTGTGCAGCGATGGCAACCTACTGTCCACAATTCCAGCTGCATTGAGGCTGCATTGATGACAGAACAGAGAATTGCTGCATTTACTGGGAGTGGAAGGAGGCACTAGGAGGTTCCTAAGTTATGAACTCCCATCTTTCTAAAAATAAGCTTCCTAACCCTGAGCCTATTCCTGTGACATCTGACATGCACCACAGAGGGTGGAGTGTGCCTGAATCTTAAGCAACCTCACCTCAGCAATGCTGAATAACTGGGCATCGATTCTGACAGCTGTTCTGCAGGTAATGTGTGTGCACGCTAGTGTGCATGCTTGTGTGCACATGTCTTTGTCCCTCATGAGCCAGAACTTGCACATACTGACCTGTAATGTACTCTTGTAATACCATCTTGGCTGCATCCCAAAAGGAAGGATGGAGTGACACTCAGACCATAATGGGATTGCACAGTAGGGGAGAATGACCTGCCTTCTACCGAGCAGGGTAAGCAGTGCCCTCTTGGTGTGCGTGAAGGCGTATAATGACACACAATTCCAGAGTCCCATCAGTCTGCCTGTCTGTACAACATCATCATGAAGTGGCTGGAATGAAATATGCCTTTCCCTGAAGGACAGAATGATCCAGACAACCAAGGGATGCGCTTGGAAATCCTTTACTGGTATGTACCTCTTGTTTAGTTTGCTTTGTTCTCTGCAGCATGCCTTTCAGAGTGAGGAGACATCAGTGACTTAAAGCTATAAATCTGCTTAGAGGAGGGGAAGGAGGTTAGTGTAGACAGAAGGGCTTCTGAATGAGAAGTGTAAATTGCAGATTGTTCTCTCCAATCAGACACCTTCCTTCAGTAACCTCAGACAAAAAAAAAACCTTAGTTTAACGTAAAACCATGCTTGGCATCTAGGACTTGGCAATGCAGAACTGACAAGGCCACTTTTATTTAGCTGCAGAGGAAATGTGAGAGGTAGTGCCACGTGCAAATTAAACCCTTTGATCCTGACATCAATCTCTTAATTAGGAAGCTGTCAGGAAGAGGCACTTTTGTTAACACATGTCTATCCGGACAGAGCCATTGCTCTGAACAACAGCAGGATTAAAGTCACCAGGGATTATCAAATTTTCATTTGTTGCCTTTCTCAGTGCATTATTCATCAGCGCAGACCACAGTACAAATTTCCCCTAATGACAGCTACAAATGTGTCTGTGCCCTGCACAGTCCCTCACCAAACCCTGTCTTCAGTGGTAAACTGCTTTGCTGACTCCTGCAAGCTTCTGTTGTTCCCTGTTCACACAGCTCAGTGACTTCCCAAACCTGAGCTACCCCTGTTCCCTGACAGGCACTTTTGTAAAGAAGCCTTTAGCAAGCCACCTGCTCATGTCTCATTAGGTATATATGCTTTACAAAGCTTCTATGATGCTCCTGCTTGGAATATCAAGTCTCTGCTCCTTCAGCTTGTGTTTTCTGGCTCTTGAGTATGTCTAGACTTAACTGTGGAAATCCATCTCCCTTCAAATACGTTATTTCAGCCATACAATGAGTTGTGCTTTTCTTTCAGACTACTTAGAGTTCCTTATGTTTCCATCTCATATAATTCATATAAGTACTAGGACAGGAATACCGAACTTCTCTCTGAAATGGAACCTCCACCACATCTTAGTCATAAGTGTCAAAATGTCTGTGTTTTCAAAACAAGACTTTCTGCCCCAAAACACGCTCCATTTGGAACTTCAGCGTATCTGTTTCATCTGCTGAAGAAACATGCATAGCACTTTTTCCCCTGCAGTCTCCTTACACAAAAAGCTCTGGGTTTAGATATCTGCCTTGATAATACAAAAGTATGGACTGTGATTTATCTGCCAACATTTGACCTTCATTTAATAAAATCAGTACTTGAAATTTTGGTAATCACACACAACATACAGACTTCTAAAAACTTTTGTATCAGAAATAAGTTTGCTGGAGAACTACTTTGAGGTAAAATCCTTGAGTAAAAATGATTTACGCAGGTAGAAACATTAAGAAAGCTCTCTTATCTGCCTTGTGATTTTTTTTGCCTCCCTCTAAAAGTCTCTAAGCCCTGAAGGGCTTATGCTGTATTTCTGCATCTATACCTTAATTTCTGCTGTAAAACTTAACAAAGCCCTCAGGTAAGGAGGCTAATATTAAAACACATCTATGTAATGTGGATAAACACACATTACCCCCAGTTATTAATTGCCATGTCTTACATCTGATTTGGATATGGAATCGCAGCAGGAAGCCCAGGAATCTGTCTCCTACATGGAAGCTTTTTGGTGTCTTTCCCATCATACAGCTACAGCAGCTACATTGAACCTCGTAAACGAGAAAACGAGTTAATGTACGAAGCAGACTAGCATATGTTCACAATTGTTGCACATTTTCATTTGTATGTTGACTAAAGGGCATAAGGAGTAGTGCACAGTGAGGCAAGGCACCTATTGTATCCAGTGCTCTGTAAGTTAAGAAAGATGGAAAAAATCCATTCCTTGTAGTTTGGGCTCACTTTTAGGAGTGCCTAAGTCCTGCATCCTTGCTCTGGCCTGAGAAAGCCTGTATCTGCCTCTACAGATATACTACACTTCTGTTTCTTTGCTATACATGGCATACAGTGCTGTAATTCAGTAAGATATGTGAGGACCCAGGATTACTGAGAGTACATGTGAAGTAACCAGAAAGAGGGAAGCTTTTCATCATCCCATCCTAAGCTGGAAAGAGAGAAGTGGGCAGATAGGGTGCTAACATGCATCTAGATGCTGGAACAGAGGGACTGAGTGTTTGTTGGGAGACAAATTAATGACAACAAATCCAGGAAGTTTATATGTGTGTGTATATATCATTTTCAGTGTCACAAGTTCATTTTGTTTGAGTTCTACATACTGTGAAACACGGACTACCCTGTACATAGACTGATGGGCATGTTCTTACAGAACCAAGGGGAGAGATGAGAGCCTTTCCTCAGAGAAAGAGATGAGAGATTTTCCTCTTATCTAACAGGGTGGCTCTGAGAGAACCTCAGGGAAGTCAGTGGTGTTGGAGAAGTGTAAACCAGATGCTAAAAGGTTTTCTTCTGGAAGTGCTTTCCAGAAGTCTGAAAGAACTCAGGCACAGTGGAGAGACTGAAGTTTAAGGTTCACTCAGGCAAGAACAGGCCTTCCTACTTACTGGAATGCCTAACTTGGAAATGACATATGCTGAACTGGGAGCAAAGTCCTGTAATAAATAACCATGGTTCAGTCATTTCCTCCTCTGCGTGGCAGAGAACTGGTAGTTGGTGAGGGATCCCTTAATGGCACCAGTACTAGTTTCACCTTCCTTTTCCTTCTTACTCCGGTGCTTATGAAAAAGAAAGAACTGAGCTGCAGAAAACAGAAGTGAAGATTTCTTCTGGAGAGGTAATTTCCAATCCTGTGGGGTCCAATTTAGTTTACACTTCTGCATTGCTTTGGAAAGAAAAGCAATAGTGAGAGCCAGGTGTTGCCTGAAAGTGGCCATTCAAGCAGGTGGGGGGATGGCCACTTATGGCTTAAATTGGAATAAGTGTTTTAAATGTTAAAACTGTGTATCCCAGCATTGCATGGGATCTTCTCCATACATATCCATTCTTGGCTGCTACCAGAGGCTGAAACTGGAGCTAACTATGCCTTTGATGCCCTGCAGTATGGCTGTGCTTCATTTCTGCATGTCCCACTCCCTCTTTGTTCTAGGTGACATTTCTGTTCTATTCTTGTATTCTGGTTTCTGGTACAGGTGGATAAGTTTCTATCAGTTGTGAGTCACTGTGGCTGACCACAGCCCATCTTTGGCCTGTTTTTGCTAAGTACCATGCTTCTGTACCACCCTACATCACTCATAGTAACAGGGCATTGCATTGTTGAAGTTAATATGCAGATCTGGTTCCTGAGTCCTGAATAAGAACATGAGGGTGTCACTGTAAGGATAACTGCTTATCAAAAACAAAAGTTCCTGCTTGACACAGTGTTTAAAAGAGAAAACAACAGAAAAAAAACAAGCAGCCAGAAAGAACGCATCCGTGTTGCATTGGTAAATGTTGGTAGGTGATGTGCTTGAGAACTGTCTTGGTTACAGATGAGCTTTGGATGTTGACTTAGTCTTACAAGGAAAATCAATTCTTAATATAGTCAGCAGGTGTTGTGCTGGGGTCATAGTCCTTGCAGTTTCTCCGTGTGCCAGTTTTGGTTATTAAGGGTGACATTTCACTTCTTTTCTTGCAATTGGGTCACCTATGTGAAAATTACATTTGAAGTTCCTGCTTTAAAATGTGTGTTAGCATTGGACTTATACATCAATAGTCTGTCAACTCTAGAAGCTTTTGTGTATTTTTCACTTTGGGCTCACAATGCATTTTATCATTTTGATCATTTCCATTCTCTTATGATAACTTTAAACTGGTAAGTCATTCTGGGCTTGTTTAGAAACCCTGCTCAATCCATGCTACTGTATAGCCCTTTACAGCCACAAAAAGGGCACAAAGATCGTGTGCCTTGTGGAGCACTTTCTACTTTCAGTTTTGCTACCCTAATAGCTTTCCTTATGGTTAAGACACAGGTATAACCCACAAGTGGCAGGATCTTGCATACAGGAGCATATTTGCTCTTTCTATTCAGTCTGAAGAAAAGTTTGGTTATGCAATCAATTTTAAATAAAACCATGATTTATGGAAGCATTTCATTCCTCTATAAATAACATAGGTAAAGCTGGGCATCTATAGGAAAGCAAGTGATAAAACAAGCCCTAACTCTCTTACTGCAATGTTTTCTTCTAACATTGAAAGTTGTTAAAACAAGAGGGAAAACCCAGTACTTAGCCCTGAACTGCACCTTGATTTTGTAATGGTAATCTTCATTTCTCAAGAGCATGGGTTTCCAAAAAAGAAAGTGGCAACTTGAAACACTTCTGATAATTTAGTTGCAAAGTTCTAAACCTCAGACACCTGTATAACTCCACATTAAAATGAAGAGAAATTATCAAATTATTTAAATTATTCAATCAGAAAAGTCATGAAATCTGGATATCTCTCAAAACATATACCATCCATATTACACAGAATTGTAAACTGCTATTGAACATTTCAAACATGAGATTTAAAAGCTTAACACATGATAAAAGAAGTCTTAAGGACATCATTGAAATTACTGATGATTATTATTAGGAACTACTCAGTATGAAAATGTGTACAGTGACCTCTTCAAGGTTGAAAGCATCTCCAGAGTTACATGGCAGAGCTCAAGAGTAGGCCACCACACTGGTGCTGCAGGCTCTTTGCCTTGTGTAGATGGTTTCATTGTTTCTCCATTGGATGTAGCTTATGATGATCTCTTCTGCTTTAACAAAATCTATAAACATAATTATTTTAAGGCATTTTGCTGTTATTATTTATAAGGAGACATCTCCAGGAAACCCCACCTGTCTGTTCTAGTCCAAACCTGAGCCCTTTTCTGCCATAATGTTATGTTTTTCTTGGCACTGCAGGTTACATACCGTGATCTGAAACATAATGGTGGTTTTCAGAAAGGTAAGTCCTATTCTTTGCTGTGATGTACTGGTTAGCCTGAGGCCTGCAGAGGAGAAAATCACGGTTCAACTCAAATATAAAATAACCCGGTATCAAATAATATCAATCTAGACTAGAGCAGAAGAGATGTCTTGCCTGGCCTGGCTGTATTCATGCTGAGCTGGCAACCTCTGTCACAAGGTGTGGCACTCAAAGTGCACACACCGTGGAGTTTTATTCAAGGCAGCTGAGAGCTGTTAGTCTGTACTGTTCTTTGTGGCATAACATTTCTTCTTGTGCAGTGTTTATAGATGCTTTACACTACAGTTGTTTGGTTTTAAGTGTAAGTCCATAAAGTATTTTGAGGGGAAAATGAAACATTATTTCAGTAAAACCCTTGAAACTTTGACAGTAAATGCTACAGTATGTAACAGAAGTTGTATACAAGAGGACACTCAGCTAGAAAGCCACTTCATACCTACTGAAGATCAGCTTTGTTCAGTTGTCATCCCAGCCATTACAGTAAAGCTCTCTGTTTGAAGCTGTATTCATGCCTAGAGCATGAGAAGGTATTCCTGGGGGCTTGGAGTTGAGACGTGTAACAGTGACAGTAGTGCAGCAACACAAAGATGCTGCTTATTCCTAGGAAAGGGCAGCAGCAGCTCATACCTGCTTCAGGGACAGCAGGGCAGTTACTGGTAGCTTGCTCTGCAGAGGGGCAGGATATTGCCTCTACAAATGTGAAGAGAGGAGCTGGGCTGAATAAAGAATGTGTTGGGTTTTATCCAAAGAAAGATCATGGAAGCACCCACTTTTGTAAGGGATTTCAGCTGTATCTAAAAACTCTTGCAACAGAGCCCTCTACATTTCCATGTTTGTTTTTCCTGGTAATGTCTATGTTTCCAAGCATCCCTTCTGAAAGAACACCATAGCTAATAGGAGGCTGCCAAGACACTTTAGCAGCATTCAGTGTGCCTCCTGCCAACCTCTGGGAGGTAGTGGAGCTGAGTACCTGCTGTCCTTGTAAAATATATTGCCTCATTTCCTCTTGCGAGACAGATGGGTTTGGTTTGATGACTTAGAATCATAGAATCATAGAATAGTTAGGGTTGGAAAGGACCTTAAGATCATCTAGTTCCAACCCCCCTGCCA
>JASSUY010036400.1:28297-70137 GCA_032466535.1 Forpus xanthops
GATGCTGCAGTTGCAACTACCAAGATGTGCGTAAAGGCCTGTTACATCAGACTTGGTCTACAGTTGTCTTATGTAGAAGTTCTTGACCAATATTATTGCCTTGCATTTCCACAGCCTTCAACAGCCTTCTTCATTGAATGGTGCTGTTGTTTATAAATGTAACTAAATGACCGTACGAATAATGCAAACCATAACTTTGCCCATTAACAAAGTTCAGTTACCTCTGCGCTAGAACACAAAAGCAGCTTAACAAAACAATACAAACCAGCTTATGGTAACACACAAAAATCCCAGGTCAAACTGAACTTTATCAAGCTTTATCTTGAGACAGTGAACTAGGCTGTGATTTGGCAAGGAGATTATAGCTAAGATTCTTTCTGTTGTGAAAGCCTCCATATTCTGGGATATTTAATGGCAGGTTATAGTGAGGAACCAGGTTCTCAGGTTCACCTAAGTGCTGCTATGGATCTCCTAGGCTTCCCTTCTGCCTCTGTTTAGACTTATACTGCAAGTGGCTTTGGTTGTATTTATTTGCAGGTTTGCTGCTGAAGGTAACACTTGTAACTGTTTTACAGACTTACACAGGATCCATCTTGGTAGCAGTGAATCCATACCAGCTTCTGCCGCTCTACACAGTCGATCAGATCAGACTGTACTGTAACAAGAGGATTGGAGAGCTACCACCTCATGTCTTTGCCATTGCAGACAACTGTTACTTCAATATGAAGAGGAATAAGAGAGATCAGTGCTGTGTCATCAGGTGACTGGACTTAGGATGAGTAGCAGAAACCAAGTCCGGCATGTTCAGGGGACATATCTGCAGACATAGGAGACCTTCTAAAAGGAAGGGTGCAGATAAGACTGGAGACAACAAGAAGGAAATCTTTTCTCCCCTTCATTTTCAGTTAGGGCTGTAGAAGATAGAACATAAGCAAGGGATTTCTGAAGTCTGTTGTTTTCCCCCAGAATCTTTGAATGTGAATACACATTCTGCACATGGTCACTATGTATGGAAACATAGAATATGAGCATGTATGATGTAAGGCTATCTTCTACCTTGGAGAAACGATGCTTGTGTTACATGTATTTTCTGAGAACAGAGATTTCCTGGAGAGAAACAACCTCTGCTAACCTGAAGATGGAGGGAAACTTTCTTCATTCTGTGAAGACAAACCACTTTCTGCTAATCATCAGTGTGAAGAACCAGATAATCCCATTGTAACAATATCTGATTATAGCTGAGGCAATTCAGTTGATATGCTAAAACAGCATTGAAAATCTGGTAGTGCCTTAAAGGCGAACAGCAAGTGATCATTTAATTTACACTGGTACAGAATGTCTACCATGGATTTGCTTGGTTTTAATCAATGGGAGAATTTAGTCCTCAGCCCAAGGCTAAAAGAAAACTTAAATTTTAGCAGATAAGACAATGGAAGACTAAATTCTCCAGCCTTCCATGAAAGACACTCTGATCTGCCATTAACAGGGTAAATCTAAGACAGCTTTACTTTACTTTAATTTGGTCTGTCATTTTGCCACCCTTGCCAAAAAAAAGAAGAAAGGAAACCTTCAGTGATTTTGTTTCTTACTGCAGTGGAGAATCTGGAGCTGGGAAGACTGAAAGCACAAAGCTAATACTACAGTTTTTGGCAGCGATCAGTGGCCAGCATTCCTGGATAGAGCAGCAAATCCTAGAGGCCAATCCCATTCTGGAAGGTAGGTTCTTTAGCAAACATGCCTGACTTACCATCTTTATCTCAGTGTAAAAAAGTCAGAAACAGGTCTTTAAACAGATGGTAAAATCCTGAAACACTGGTGATGCATGGTGGAAGTTCCCTATACTTTTCTGCCATGTCCTCATGAAGTCCACAGCAGCTCCCACTAGGTAACCTGGAACCGATGGCAGCACCATGGACAAGAGTCCCTGGGTATGCAGAGCCCAAGGTAAAGACCCCTGGTTTAGCATTTACACTCGATAGCGGTGGCAAAGTGACTGGCCAAGCATGGATATATTGATAGGAGAAGCTCATACATACATCTTTCTCTGTAGAAGGATCAAATAAATTCCTTCTGGAAGTCCTTCTGGAGGTGTTCAGACCTGCCCCGCTCTCTTGGCTAGCCAGATTGGCTGGCTGCATTTGAAGCACTTGAATATGTCTTTTAGAACACAGTTACCTGGATGCACAAGTATGCCTGCTTCTCTCTTTAGGAGTCAGCCTGAAAGCAGATATTCTGCAGTGCTTGTCAGCACTGTCATTTCAAACACAAATGTGTAAAATGCTAGCAGACACAAAGTAGGGCATAAAAACCAGACTTGATGTGCATTAACTGCAGTAATCCAGATACTGTCTCTGTCCCCTGCCCATCAGCTTTCGGAAATGCCAAGACAATTCGAAATGACAATTCAAGCCGCTTTGGGAAATACATTGATATTCACTTCAACCAAAATGGTGTGATAGAAGGAGCCCGGATAGAACAGTTCCTTCTGGAGAAGTCCAGGGTTTGCCGGCAGGTAAGGGTTAGGGCAGATGTACATTCTGCCTGCTCCTCCATTCCAAGCTCACACTGACCATTGGCCATTTCTTTTAGGCTCCAGAGGAGAGAAACTATCACATCTTCTACTGCATGCTGATGGGGATGAATACAGAGCAGAAAAAGATGCTAAATCTGGGCACTGCTTCAGAGTATACTTATCTCACTATGGTAATAGTCTCTGCTTTCTTCTCATTATCTCTCAGCTACTTGCTTCTCCCAGCAAGCAATTACAAGGGGAGCTGCAGATGGGTAGTTACCAAACATGAACAGTCCTTTCCTCTAAGTACCAGGAGCAGTAACACTAAAAGTGTGAGCCTCTGTTTCAGAGATCTAATTTAAAGACCACCAGCGGGAGGCACCTTGTGGCAGTTCAAAGGCTACTATCGAAGTCAGGCTTAGGAAACATAAAGGGCATCTTAAAGCAGGTGTGAAATATTCTCTACTTTCATAGGCAAGATGAATGCAAGGGATCTTATGCCAGGAAGGATACTGATAGGTATGTATACCTTAGAGGAAAATAAGTAAGCAGAATCAGTGCCAAGAATCTTAGTCTTTATATCTGATAAATCTTATACAAGTAATGCAGGAAGCTTGCATTCATTAACTGATGCTAATGTCCCTGTCTGGGTTTATGTTGCCACAGTGGCAGCAGTGTTCATAGGTGAGAGTATTTAAAACAGCTAATTGGTTTAGGGCATGAAATCCATGGTGCAAATCCTGCTCTTTAGCCTGTGCAGATACCTCATATTACATACGTCCGCTGGTTTGGTTTGACCTGTTCTACAGCCATGAAAAAAATGGGGCTAAGTCCTGCCTTTGCTGAAGTTAATGGGAGGTAGGCATCTGTTTTGAGAGGAAATAAGTTAAAACAGGACTATAAAGCTGTTTCTGTAGTCTCAAAAGCAAAACCACTGAAGTTGCTGGAGATTTTATACAAACATACTCAAAATAGCACTGATCTTGCATCAAGAGCTGAGGATTGCAATTCACACATCAGCCATTCCATTAAAAGATCTGAAGTTTCCTGATCAGTATTATACAGAGACAGGAGGATTAGATTAAAGAACATATCTGTGCTTTTGTTCAGGTCAGCTGCTGGCACAAGCTAGAATGTTTGCATGCTGTAAACAGAAATGTCTAGGAATACTTCACTTCTGTAATCATCACAATATATTGTCAGAAATAGTAGGGATTAAAAAAGTCATTTTCCCGTTTTCCCCATCTTCCTCAGGCTGAAAATAGTTTCTCTCACAAACAGCATCCTAGGACCCACTTTGCAAGCTTTGTCGAAGGTTCTATTGATGCTGCTTTAGGTGCTTCCATCTGCCTTCCACTAGAAACTATTACCCTTATTTTCAGGTTTGCCTTCTAGTAGTTATCCAGTCCTACTTGCTTTGATTTGGAATTAGGGCTATTAATTTACCATTGACAAGACAGAGAAGGAAACCAAAGAGACATGTGTATGTAACCTTATTAAAGTTTTGTGTCCTCCTTTACTCCAGAGCAGCCTTCCCTCATCTTTTCCTTCTGGTTTCCGTAGTATTCAGTCTAGCCCTGGAGAAAAGCATTATTTAGCCCTCTGCTAATGGTTTCTTCTTGAGAGTAGAGGTAAGGGAAGAAACAGACATGAGAAAAGCATACAGAATATCTACATAGGTTTGTATCTTGCATCCTGTGCAAAGTGGCTCACAGGGTATCCACATTGTGTACAAGGGTTTGTCAGCCTACATGTCCTTTCTTCCTTGCATGGGTGCCAGGAGGATTTTCCTTACCTGCAAGTGTGGTGTCTTGCAGGGCAACTGCATTTTCTGTGATGGCCGGAATGATGCAAAGGATTATGCCCACATCCGCTCGGCTATGAAGATCCTCACATTCTCAGATTCTGAGCACTGGGACATCAGCAAGCTGTTGGCTGCAATCCTGCACCTAGGAAATGTAGAGTTTGAAGGTAAACTCACCACTGCCTGTGCTTGGTCCTTTGCTGGACTCTATGGTAAAGGCCTAACTGTGCTGCCTTCTTTCATCTGTACAGATTAGGTACAGATTAGGTTACATGTTAGCATGGTTTAAACCCACCCAATAACTCAGAATCATGCAGCTGCTAACTCACTCACCCCTGCCTTGGGCAGGATGGAGAGGAGAATTGAAAGCATGTAAACCCCATGGGCTGAGATAAGAGCAGTTCAGTAATTAAAGTATAATATAAAACTGCTACAACTATTGCTAATAATAATGAAAAGGGAAGTAACAAGAGGAAAGAATATAAAACTAAAAAGGGAAGGGGAAAAAATAAAACAACAATAAACACAAGTGATGCACAATAGCATTGCTCACCACCCGCCAGCTGATACCCAGCCTGACCCGAGCAGCAATCTGGGCCTTCCATGTGACACCCCCAGTTTCTATACCAGGCATGATGTGCTGTAGTATGGAATACTCCTTTGGCTAGCTTGGGTCAGATGTCCTGTCTCTGCTTCCTCCCAGCTTCTTGTGCCCTCCTCACTATCAGAGCATGAGACTGAAGTCCTTGATCAGAGTAAGCATTACTTAGCAACAACTAAAAACATTAGTGTGTAACCAGCACTGTTCTCAGGCTAAAGCCCAAACACAGCACTGCACCAGCTACTAGGAAGGAGGAAAATAACTATTAGAGCTGAACCCAAGACACATGTGCTGCTTTTCCCTGGGTGAACAGGTGAACAGGGTTGGAAAGGCAGGCAGATAAGCACAAGGAAGTTCTGATTTGTGACTCCACTGCCTAGTGTTTTGAAAGACATCACCTTACTATTTTGTCATGCCATCAAGTTTCCATGGTTATAGATAGGCTCTTACCACACAAACTGAAACAACAGATAATATAGCGTTACATTTGATGATTTTTGGGCTACACAAGCCAGAGGACACAGGAGCAGCTGAGTGACATTTGCTGTGGAGATGATAGCAGTCATTCTGGCTAAATTTGGTGAACACTCATCTGCATAAGCGCCTTTCTAGCATGGCACAGGCACAATGTGAGACACCCACCAGCAGGATGCCAGAAGTTCTCATATTAAAGAAAAGGATGTCTTCTTACCCTGTGACACAGAGGGCCCAATACAGAGATGCCAGCTGGATTCTTCGGAGTAATGCTGGTTGCTAAAATAAAGGATTTCCCTTATCCCTCTTCATTGTCTAAATTTCCCACAAACCAGATACATGGAAAAAAATATTTTAGAAGTCAGATACCACTTCCCCAGATCCCAAATACCTGCTATTTAAAATTAATAACCTCTCAGTTTTGCTGCTTTTTTGGCCTGCCTGATGTTCTGGAATTGTAGGGGCCCTATACATCCCAGGATACCTGCGTGAAATCAGGACTTTCCTTAGTAAAGCATCAAACCTGGGAGTTTCAAAAGAGAACTGACTGCCTTGCCACATTCCCTGAGCTCCAGGATTGCAGCAATTCAGCTGCAATGACAGCACAGCCCCTCACCATAGCAGAAATTATTCACCCTGGGATTGACTGTTTCCTCATTGTAGCGGCCGTGTACGACAACTTGGACTGCTCTGATGTGATGGACTCACCACACTTTTCAATTGCAACCAAACTGCTTGAGGTAATGGACTCTCCTCTTCTCCTACTAGTTCTCTCCTTCACCCTTGTTCCCTGAGCATAATAACACAGCAAAACTCTGTGGAGTATATATGGATGCACATAGAATGGGTATGTCCCCTTTTTCCTGCTGACACTCAAGTGATGCTTGTTGCAGATGCCTCTCTGAGCTTTGGAGGTCTTTAACTGGGACAGCAGGCCACCAGTGAATGCTGCTGGGCAGGCAGTTTGTCATGGCCCTCTTCCCCCTAAGACAGACTTTACTGTATCTCCTTTATTCACCTGGAACGACCAGGTTGCCATGACTGTTCCTCCAGGTGGACTCCAGTGAACTCCAGAACAGCCTCACAAACCTCTCCATCATTGTTCGAGGAGAAAGTGTGTCCAGGCCTCTAAACGTTGTTCAAGCTGCAGATGGGAGGGATGCCTTTGTGAAGGTACTGGTGCTTAAGCCTTCCCTGTTTAAAGCCTAGGGATGCTATCAGAGCTGTGTCTTACTCCTTTAGGAGCCTTATGTGGCAAACATTCACCCAAAGGCTCTGGTCCCTGATAGGTTTCAGGCATAGTTTGACAGCATTGTAGCAGCACAATATCAAGCAGTAAGTTATGTTCAAGGACTGGTCTGATGGGCTCTAATTCCTCCTTAATTTTTTACTCAGGGTATATATGGACGTATTTTCCTGTGGATAGTGAACAAGATCAACTCAGCCATTTTCAACCCAACTTCTCAGAAGGCTAAAGGCAGTCGTCACTCCATTGGGCTGCTGGACATTTTTGGGTTTGAAAACTTCAGTAATAACAGGTAAGAGGCTCTGGCTTCATTTCCACTGGAAAGCTGAGAAGCAGCTATGAATGGAAAGAATGAAAAAGCCAGATACATGCTCTTGGATTATCATCCCAATTCTCAGAATATCGGTGACATTTCCATCACTGAATTTTCACAATGATAATCATGCACTGGTTACATTTTTCTTCAGTCTTAGTCATATTTCTGCCTCCTCCCATAACCATTCTGGTGTAGTCATCGCACATGTCTGTTTCAAAACCTCAGGAATTTTTTCAGAGGGAAAAGCTATGAGCAGGCAGCCACTATATGAGGATGTAGAATGTCCCCATGTCTCTATACTTGCTTGTTTCATAGCATTTTTACAATGTCTCTTGGAATACATTTAGCCTATAGTACAAAGGAAGCTGTGTTGTGTTTCCCATTTCAGCTCATGCTTCCATCATGCTTAACGTTCGCCTGTCCCTTTTTGGGGGCTGCTTCATTTCCCTACTTTTAAGGACATGTCAGCAAAACACTGGGTCAGTATACCCATTGTCCCATTGCTCCCTCTCCTGCTGGTGGTTTCAGTCTCAAAGCATCAGTTCTGTTTGCTCTTCTATACAGCAGCAGCAATTCTCTCAGTCATGTTACTGCAGTATCAGTACTCCACAGACCATCAGCACATATTCTGTATTCTTTCTCAATCAATTGCAACTGATGCATCTTGCTTGCTTTCAACAAGATAATACTCCTCACTGACTTTTGGAACATGGTCAAGGATCTGCTCAGCTCATCTTCTATCTTCTGCCTTCTCTCCTACTATATTATGATATTCCCAATGGCTGCAGTCCACATGTGGCCTCACTGTGATGAGCACTGCACAGGCATACATAGTGTGCCACACGAATTACCAGGTAATGAAACTCAGGGGCAGTATAAAGGAGTAATTAACAAAAGAAGTAGTAATGCCAGTGCAAGTGAAAACATGCCACACACTCAGTTAAGCTGTTTTCACACTTATTTCTTTTATCTCTAGAGTTTCTTGAAACACATACAAGATCTTCCCTTGCTTGTTCAGCAATACTCGATCATCAGTTATCTTATTTCTGGTTATCCTTATCACAGCAGAAGATGCACTCCTTATATTGCTAAGACTGGCAACATGCACTGATGGTGGTGGAATATAGCAGTAGTATATCTGGATATGTGTTTCATAGAGATGATAAACAAATATCATAAATCAGTGCAGCACTGGCCAAGGATGACTGTGGGTTCCCATCTTGTCCCCCAAAAGCTTTGAGCAGCTTTGCATTAACATTGCCAATGAGCATCTTCAGCAGTTCTTCGTGCACCATGTCTTCAAGCTGGAACAAGAGGAATACCGTGCAGAGAACATTACCTGGAATAACATTGACTTCACTGATAATCGCCAGGCTTTGGAAGTCATCGCACTCAAGCCTATGAATATCATCTCCCTCATTGATGAAGAGAGCAAGTTCCCAAAGGTAAATTTCTGGTTTCACTTGCAACGCCTGGCTTTGCACACAGCTCACAGGTAACACTTCACTTTGCACACAGAAAAGTGCAAAAATGGCTTTTGGATACATTATGAGAAGCAACGTCTTCTCCCCACAGATGTTTCTTTTAAATTACCTCACTATACAAATGCTTCACTCTCTGCTGGAATGTGCCCTTCCTCATATGTCACTGTTGAAACTCTTATAGCTGTCCCAGATAGGGAAGGGAGGATCCCTACTGCTATTTGCTGAGCATAGGCCAGTGTTGGGAGGGAATCTGCTTAATTGTTCTTTATTGCCTGTATTTGTTTCTAGGGCACAGATGCCACCATGCTCGTAAAAATCAATTCCCTCCATGGAAAAAGTAAAGTCTACATCCCCCCTAAGAGTGTTCATGACACCAAGTTTGGCATCAACCACTTTGCTGGGGTTGTATTTTATGAATCAAAAGGTGAGCCTATCTCTGCTGGATACAGAGGGTGAAGAGAAGGGCCTGAACTGGATGCAGTTCACTCCAGGGTAGTGTTGATCTGAAGTCAAATCAGGAGGATTACACTAAGCTAATCTGCAAGTTACTGTAAATGAAATGGATTTTAGCTAGAGAGAGTGGCACTAGAGCCAGCAGGGTGCAGATGTGACAAGCTGATTTTGTTTCTATCCTATAGACTTCCTGGAGAAAAATCGGGACACACTGAGTGCTAATGTAATGCAAGTGGTTCACTCCTCCAAAAACAAATTCCTGAGAGAGATTTTCCAGGTGGAAATGACCCCACCTAGTCTGGGACGTGGGACCATCCGGCACCTTGGAGCTGACCAGGCCTACAAGGTTGGCTTACTGGCAATGGGTTGCAGAAATGAGTTCTCCTCATTTATAAGGCTCTAAATGTTCCTGACCTCCTCTTTCTTTTTGCACTGTCTCTACAAACCCCCATCCCTTTCATTCAACTCATTCCTGCAAAGGAGTCTGCTGGAAAAGTCAGGGTCTGTTGTAAAAAAGAGTAATGTCAGTCCCATCTCTCAGGTCTGTGTCCCTGGACATCTGTGTGGACACAAAAGCATGAGCTGTGCTACCTTCCCGCATGTTGTCATCAACTGAATGGGTTTGCTTTGTCTGTGTGGGCATCCGTACTGCATCCACATCTCCAGGAGGGGTGTAAATTAATAGGAGGAAACTGTAGTTCAAAGGTTCATTGGAATAGAACAAGACACCAGAGACCCCTCTGCAAAGCCAGTACCTGTCCAGAAGCCAGCAGCTAAACTGGTGCCATACTGCAGATGTGGCCAGTCTGCTGGGACCATAACACCAAGGGGTCTGGCTGGGGAAGTGGCAGGTTGGCCCTGGCTTTTTCCTTCTTGCAGAGGGCTGACAGCTAGTACAAAGGGACAAAAGCTGTGCTGTCACAGATGCTGTCTCCTGCTCCCAATGACACCTGTAGACAGTCTCACTATGCTGCTTACTGCTGCAACTTCAGCTCTCCCTCCTGGCCTGGAGACTTTGTGACAAAGCTCATGATGGGTAATTATCACAGAATCATCTGTGCCTAGTGGTGTAAGCAGCCTTGTCCCATACATAGTGCAAATGAGGTTGTAAAGCACAGTGGACTGGAAACAGCATGGAGCAGAGTTCAAGTTCTCTGTCCTGCTGCAACTTCCACATTCCTTAATTTCTGACCATTAAAGCCTGCAGTGTTATCATTGTATGAAGATACTTTTGCTTATAATATCTACATCTTTGAGTTTTCCTGTCAGGGTACAGAACAGTTTGCTTGCTATTTTACCTGTTATCGGTCTATCTCTTTGCACTGTTTTCTGATCCTGTCCTTTCTTCCTCAGTCTTTTTCCCAGTGTGGCTTTCTGCTGTCCAGAGCATCTGGCCAAGGACAGGTAAACATCCTGGGGGAGCAGAATGTTCGAAGTGGTACAAGCAGCAACAGAGAACTGGCTTAGCATCTCTTACATGCATGAATACCTTCAGATTAATTACCAGGTCTATCTGCATTGCTCTAATGCTCTAATGGGTTTTGTCTCTCTAAATAAGGTTGCAGTTTTGGGAAAAATCAAACAGCAAAACGTTTCCTTCCATTTAGAAAGTACAGTAACATATCAGGAAAGGAGATGCTAAATGTGGGCTACTGCCCATGTCAAAGTGCATGGAAGTTAGCTGAAATACCCTATTAATTTCTGGGCCACCATTGAGAAGCCTAAGAAATAGACTAAAGAAAAGAACAGTGAATGAAGTGCCACAAAGAACTGCTGTGCCTCAGGGTCACTGTCCTGACAGGCCAGGGGAGGAAAGTCACCACCATCTCAACAACAAATTCAGCTTTAACGTTACAGATGTGAGATCATGAGTGCACGGGCTTCAGACTTTGCTGCTGTACAAGCACAGCAGAAACGCCTCTAAGATCTGCAAGTGCAAATTGCTTTTAACTCTTATACATCTTCAACATGTATATGTGTTACCATAGCTACTCCAAACAGATGATTGCTAGCCTTAAGGTGCACCAGAGCTGCTGGGAGGCTTTCCAAAGAGATGCTTACCTAAAGCAAGAGTGTTTAGTCGCCGGAGGGCAGCATTGCCCTGTAGTTAGGGCAGGAAGTGCGCACTTGAGAGTTAAAAAGCACACTAAGTGTAAGCACCAGCAGAATGAGGTACGCTAAAGTGCTGCAAATGGAAGTGAGGGAAAGCACTGGACTTCTAATCATTAAAAAAACCCAATCCAAACAAAACAAAGCGCAACCAGCAAAGCCCCCCAAACAACCAAACCGGCTGTATGGTGCTGTAATGATTAGCTCCATGCTTGTCTGTCGAAGGCTAGCAATGTCCTTTTGTTACTTGGAATCTGCACTGTTCTCACCATAATTTAATCTGCTTTTAAAACGTATTAGGAGGTAGCAGTTTAGGCGTACTGTGATGATCAGCGTGGACAAAGACACAGGTGGAGCTGTGCTTTCAGAGAAGCTGGGGAAGTCCAAAGCTAACTGCAGTCCAATGCAATCCCTCTAAGGTTACACTATTGTAACTGGGAGCAAGAGTCAACCTAGGCACAGTGAGGCAAAGCATTTTATAGGCAGCTATAAATAGAGTAGCTCTTACCTTATCCTCCTGTAAAAGTTTCCCTTTTTACTGCTTCCTGTAGTATTAACAAGCAAGGTAGTACTAATCACTAAGGAATGAGATGCTCTGGATCTTTAGCATTCCTAGTTAGCTACATGCTGGCAGCAAAGTGCTTTGCCTGGAGGTTATTGCATTGGGAGTAGCTATTTCTCACCAAGCTTTCAGGCACACACCCATGAATAGCAGCTTGGCACCCAAGGCCCTACACTAAATGTAACCTCAGCTGGAAGGGACAGGCCAATTTGAGCTCTCATGGGTGGAATCTCTTCCACCGCAGCCACCCCCACTGCTAGAACTTGGTGCCCAATAGGTGAAAGAGCTCAGCTGGCTTTCTGTGCAAAAACAAACCCGAATTAGTAAGATGCAGATAACCCATTTAGCTCCCACATAAGTAAATAGCTCTTTTTTGGGCAGTTACGCAATACTGTTCCATTGTGCAGAAATGCAGAGATTTGTTACTTGGATCTAAGGGTGAATGATGTAGCAGTCTGCATGTGCTTACTCTTCAGGGTTTGGACACCACCAAACGGCTCTCAACTCTGGGAGGCCAGTTCAAGCAATCCCTGGAAAAACTGATGAAAATCCTTGAGCAGTGCCAGCCATACTTCATCCGCTGCATCAAGCCAAATGACTACAAGAAACCACTGGTAATGTTTTAACAACACGAGATCTTTTCAATGAGAAGGAACTATCAGTTGCTGTGCAGCATTTTGTATCCGTCCTTCAGCCATGAAGAGCTGCATGCAGTACAGGTTATTACTGCAATAAAAAGAGTGGTAGGATATAGCAATCCTAAATTATAAAAGCACCTCTAAGAAGGAACATAGAGTAGTAGATGGCAAAAAATGCACATGTGTGTTGATGAGAGGAGTTGCAGAAGCCTTTCCTGTGAAGATAAAGACAAAACTGGAGAGTTTCTAGTTCTCCAACAAGAGGACAAATGGAAAACACTGGGATGCAACAATGATCATATGATAAAATAACCTGAGAGAGAACAGGAGAGCTACTGGTGTTTAAGAGAGAGGTGATGTGACTTAATTTGACACTACAGGAAGAGTAAGATTGCAATGAGGGGTTCTCGCTGCAACTTGGTAGTTCATGACCCAGTTTACACCAAAACCTTGCATGGTGCTGGTCAAGTGACTTAATAATCTTTGAAGTACTGCAGGTGGTTTAGAGAGCCTATTTTTAATCTGCATTAAAAGAAACTAGGAGCTGTGCTTTGCACAGCTATGCCCAAAGGGCCTAAGTTGCTGCTGCAGTTATTCACACCTGCAAAATGACATGAACAATTCAAAGATCATCTGAAATTGCAGTTCTAGAAACTGAAATGGCTGCTAAAGTCAGACTGAGGTTAATGGACTGTTTCTACTGCTGATAAACACAAAATTGAAAACCCTTTGTGGTGGCTCGTTTGTGTCTGCAATAAGTTAATTTAGTGCACTAAAGAAATAAGAAGCTCAATTAAAATAAGCACTTTACAGGCAGGTTAATGGGTATGTTCTGAGGTTTGCTGTGTATGTTGCTTCTTTCAGTGTTAAGTGTCCTCTTTGTGTGCTTTCCTTGTCAGTTGTTCGACAGGGAGCTGTGTATCAAACAGCTGCGATATTCAGGGATGATGGAGACCATTCAGATCAGGAAAGCTGGCTTCCCAGTTCGCTACAGCTTTGAGGAGTTCTTTGACAGATACAGGGTTCTCCTGCCATGGTCTCTTCGACAGCAGGTGTGTAAGGAAAAACTTGGTTTAAGGCTAATACAACTTTTCCTGATGGATCTTGAGTCTTTCCTACAGTAGAAGGTTCTTGGATTACTGCTGGCACAACTGAGACAGCTCTCATCACATGAACTGTAGATAAATACCTACATATTCACTTGGACCTTTGCTGAAACAGTAGAGGTGCTTTAGGTCCAGCTATCCTTGATTTGCTCCACACACATCCCAGGCAGGGTGACATCCCCATTGCCCTCAGATGTTCTTCTGTAATCACACACTCGTCCTTGTACCTGAACTCCTGAATGTTTGGCCATGCATTCACGTTCCTCCTTTTCTTGCCCATTTGAGCTGAACCACTTTTGTTCATTAACCTGTCAGCCCAGAGGTCTGTAAGACCTCATCTGTTTCTGTTCTTTGCCCTTTGAAATGCAGAGCAATAGCTACTTACATAGTACAGCTACTGTGTTTCACATTCAAGCCCTAACATGATGATGCTTTTGCACATCAGCTGAAGAATGATGCTCGAAAGAGCTGTATCAGCATCTCTGAAGCAGTGCTGGGCAAGGATGAAAGCTGGCAAGCTGGAAAGACCAAGATGTTCCTAAAAGTAAGTAAAAAGGGCAGTTTATTGTTTCTTCTCCTGAAAAACTGGGGCTTCACGGTATAGCTTGACCTGCTTGTGCAAGAGTGGAGACCCAGCAGGCCTGAGTCAGAGTTTTATAAACTCCCTTGAATCTGAGGCTGGATCTTTGCTCCTGAAGGCTAAGTAATTTGATGGGCACAGCTTGGTGTAGGAGAGGCTAGCCCTGTTCCTGTGCTACAGTACTGCAGCTGAAACAGCACAATGCAATGTATTGGTCTCTGCTCAAGCCTTGAGCATAAAAAAGAACTAGACACCGGCACACTGTTGTGGGGGACCTCCTTGCCCATAGCATATCCCCCAGGGTTAAAGACCACCTTACTGCAGGCAGATTCTCTACTTGTTTATGGCTATAGCCAGAGATGGTGTAGTCAGGTGGTGTGAATTCTTCCTACTGCAGTTCCATAAATGCATTTTAATCCCAGCTTGCTTGATGATTTTGAGCCTCTTTCAGACAATGTGCCCAGTTTTCACAAGTTGAGGGGGTGTCTGTTCAGCTGGCATATCCACACTTTCTTCTTAACAGGATCATCACGATACAGTATTGGAGCTTCAACGCCAAAATATACTCACAGATAAGGTTCTTCTTATCCAGAAGGTGATGAGAGGATTGAAGGACAGGTCAGTGATCTTACAGAAGGGAATTTGTTTTGGCTTCAGGCAGTAATCTTTGTTTAACACACTCTAAAAAGCCTTTTTGAGTATGAATCTATGTCTTCCACTAGGCCTAAATTCAGTGCCTGTCATATTAACAGTGCATCTATGCAGATTTTGCACAGACATTTGTCCTGGCTCAGTTTCTTTATTTTCATGATGCTTTTCAAAATGCAGGGCTGTGTGTGAAATGACATGAAGAGGAAGGGCTGGAAGGAGGATTTGCACTTAATATTTCTAGTAAACAGTAGGCATCTGGAAAGAAGGAAATCCCCATGGAATCTGTGTCCTCCTCAGAAACAGAAGAACTCTTATGTAGAATGCTTTTTTGATACAAAACATATGAAATAATCAGATAGATGCTAGCTCATTAGCAAAGATGCACAATTTGTCTGGTTTTGTTTCAGATATTTGCAGAAATGGAATTTAGTCACTATCAAGGAAATGTTCTCATTAAATGCTTTACATCGTGATTTGTACACAGTAATCATAGAATCATAGAATAGTTAGGGTTGGAATCCTGCATCCCCCAACAAGAACCATGATATAGGACTGAAACTTGGTATGATTCAGAAATATTCCTGACAGTAGAGAAGCAAGATCTAGCAAACATGACATAAATGCCCCAAAGCTTCCTCCTTTTCCAAACCCTGCCTGCTATCTAACAAATATCACCTCTCCCTACAAGCCTCGCCTGGTATTTAGCTTTAAGACATCAGAGCTATGTGCCATTTCTGGCAGCCACAGAGTGATAGACAGCTTTTACCATGGCAAGTTCATGGGCAGTGATGACACTGGGGAGCAAGTGGCCATTGAATGGGGAAGTTAACTTACCCTGGCTTGATACAGGGCCTTTAAAGAGCAATCCCACCACAGCAGTGATTTTGGTCTGTGGTTGCTATTAATGTTTGCAACATTAAGGGCAAAGTCAGCTCAGATGTATCAAGGTGGATTAGTAATACTTCTATCTTCTTCTTTCTACTAGCAAATAGATAACAAAGTGAATAGGAAAATGTTTTGGGAGCTCAATGGATTCATGGTGCTGCTTCACTTGCAGAATTAGCTGAGCCTAGGTGAAATCTCCTAAGGCCTTGGTTTACAGAAAAGGTCAGGCAAAAAGGTCAATTCTGGCCTTTCTATGAGCATGGAGAACATGTAAGCAGAGAGAATGTTTGAGTGAGCATAAATGTGTTCATGTGGTGCAAAAGTATCTAACCAGACTAATCCTTCTGCTGCAATATAATACTTTCCTTAGGCTGCTCAGAAGCATGAAGAACAGCCCTTGCTGGGCTTCAAACTTGCCCTGGCAAGATGCCTACTAGTATTGAGCTAGTTAGTTTAACAATAGTGTTCCTGTCTCTAGCGTCCTAGACAGGAGACAAGGCTGAGGTCAGAATGTAGACATCTCATAAAAGGAAAAACCCCACCACTTCATTCTTTCTTATTATCGTAAAAAGCAGCAGAAATAACCTATTATTGTCACCTCACCTGTCCCCTGCTTAGGAAACAATTTCTGAAACAGAGGAAGTCTGCTGTAGCCATTCAGTCAGCCTGGCGAGGCTACTGCTGCCGGAAGGATTTCAGAATGGTAAGATGCAGGTGTATTTACAAACATACATATTTGCATGTGTGTGTTTAGATATTATGCCCTGCCAGACTCAGTGGAGAAGACAGCTGAAGGGAGAACAGGCAAGATGACAGGATGAAAAGGATGTAAAGCCCATGGAAGGGTCTGGGACCATTTAGGATTTGCTGTACCTGTGACCTTTCTGGTGAAAGAGTAACTCAACTAACCTCTGGCAGGCCTGGCTCTGGCAACTTGACATACGAGTGATCTCACACTTCTAGTCAGGAGCCCAAGGCTAGCATTTGTGCACCAATGTGATACAACTCCTGTCTGAAGAGCCAGGCTGTGGTTCTGCACTCTGCCCCATCCTCTTGGGATTGACACACACATCTCTCCAAGGACTTGCATTTTATTTCCTTCCCCCCATTCACTTGGCTTCATTTCTGCTCTCTTCCTTCCCTTATCATAACCCCAAGCTATCATTATCACTTCCTGGAGCCACTCCCTAGACTAGGTCCCCATAGTAACTCTATATACCAGACTTAAAGCCAGCCTCAGGGTTTTGAACCAAATCACCTCTTTCTTCTCCACCTCCTTACAGGTTATGCTGGGTTTTGGGCGCCTGCAGGCTCTCTACAGGAGCCGGCAGCTTGCTAAACAGTATGAAGCAACTCGGACTCGTATCATCAGGCTTCAAGCCATGTGCCGTGGTTATCTAATGCGTCAAAAGGTAGCAGAACAGAAGAAAGCTGTATGTGTTATACAGGCATATGCAAGGGGCATGTTTGCTCGACGACTCTACCAGGGGATGAAGAAGGAGGTATGCTCACAGATACCTTGTGAATATGTTTCTGTGAAGTCCTGGTAGAGATTTCATGAACAGCAAGTGTTGCCATGGCATAAGACTGGAGATTTATTTTGGGATGTTTTATTTTGAGCTCTTGTCAAGTAGGAAAGCAGAGTTTTAAGCAGATTGAGCTTGTTTACATTTGCTTTCTGTGTTTGTTATCACATAGCAAAACTTCACTGACAGAGCTGGAATGTTTTTGACAGAAGGGAGGATGAAAGATAAGATGTGCATACCAGTCAGTCCTGCAAGGGAAGGTCAATTTCTACAGCAAGGCCTGATAATGTCTCTTAAGGACCCATTTACAGGGGAATCCTAATGTGTCTTGCTAAGTGCTGCCAGAAAAAAATCCTATATTTACTACCTTGGTGGTCTACAGCACATGGGAGAACTTTGTATGGTTTCCTTTCTGCATCAATGCCAGTTTGAAGAAGGAAGCCACTTTGCTGATGTCTGCCTGTGGCCTGTTCCCTAAGATGCTAAATCCAGAACTGAGTCCCTGCTGTGACAAAGTCCTGGTGTGAACAGCTTGTTAATGGCCGAAGGGAGCTAGCTCAGCAGTTGTGGTAACTGTCACAGAATGATCCTCTTGTTCACAGAACACAGGCAAGGTGGAAACCAGGAATAACCACTTGGAAGAAGAGAAACATCTCATCCAAGTCCTTGGACTAGCAAGGGAAGAAGCTATGAGATCAGAAAAGGTAGGTGTGTTGGTGGAGGAACACTGAATGCTGTGTTCCCTGGCTGAGAAGAGCATGCCCAGCTCACATCTGAGCACTTGAACATCTATATTTTAGTAAAAAGGAGACACAGATGTAAATCTATTTGTAAGGATGCTTTAGAAATGAGACAAGGAAACATATGCACATTTCTGTTTGCAGTATGAGCTACCACTTCAGCCAAACATACACAGTGCCATTACAGCACCCTGACATGAAACATTTTTAAACTTTAGATAACGTTGGGGTCTCTGCTGTCAGGGATTCTGTGGTTTTCCTCTATCATCTCTTGTTGATAAAGGTCTTGAAAAATGGCACATCATTACCAATGGGCCAACAGTCCATAAAGACAGCTCTAAGAGCAAAGCCCTGCTGCTGACATGCTAGTTCTTTGTGGGCACTTGGCACAAGCAACTTTTGCCTTCATGCTCCAACACTGGACTAGCAGAGCTGAACCTCACTGTTAGAACAGCTTTGTAATAGTGTTTCATCCTCTCACCCATTCATTCCGGCAGAATGCCTAACCAGCTTCTATGTTTAAAGGAACACCTGGCTGCTCTGGAGAGAGAGAAGGCAGAAGCAAGACAAAGGAGGAATGTTCTTGCCACTAAACCAGCAAATGATGATGTTATCAGCGACCAGGAAATGGTGGACAAAATTTTTGGGTTCTTACCTTCTATGATTGGAGGCCAAGAAGGACAGGCTCCTCTGGGCTTTGAGGTACAGAGCTGCAGACTGGTAATGGGTCATGTCCATCCCTTGCCTAAGTTTGTTCCTCACTGGAATTTCATCAGCGGTCAATTTTGTCTAATGAACTTCTGTACAGTGAAAGAATCACCCCAGTTAGTCATCTGGACAGTTGTTTTGGGATCTGCTTGCACAGGTCAATTCCCAAAAGCTTTTGGCCACATGCAGTGTGGGGACTATGTGTCTTCAAAAGCTTTTGTTTCTTTGGCCCAGCAGACCCTCACCAAATAGTGCATTTTGGCACCAGCACATGTTCTGCTGACAGTGCCTTCAGTGATTTTCCAGCTGACCCAACTTATCCCATGTTCTTAAAAGCAAAGTGTTGAGATATACTGGTTTTGACAGCCATGGAACTGGGTAGGGAGAAGTAGGCAGAACAGAATGGTCTTGGCTAGTGTAGGATGTGAGCAACGAGATAGCACCTAGATTTTCCATCAGCAATGAGAACATTGCTGAGGACCAAAACAGGAAGGTCCTATGGAATGAATGCATCTCAGAAAGACAACTTCTGACCCCAAATCATCTCTTGGTAGAAGCTGAAAATGGCTTTGGGGCCTTCAGGGTTAGCCGGAAAGGCAAATTTGGAGGACCTATAGCCAAGAAAAGAAAAAGGAAAGGAAAAAGAAAGAAGAAGAACGTAAAATAAGAATATCAGAGTACAGGGAAAGAAAATATGTTTCTTCCTCATGTTCTGCACAGGACTTGGAAACAAAGCCGAACAAGCTGGATGAGGTGGACCTGGACATGCTTCCCATGAGTGTGAAGCTAGAAGAGGAAGCTGATGGCTTGGAAGAGTACACCTTCCCAAAGTTTGCAGCTACCTATTTCCAGGGATCTTCTACACATACGCATATCCGGAGGCAGCTGCGGCACCCACTACTCTACCATGAAGACAAGGATAATGTCCTGGTATCTTGCTCCTTGTTGTCTTTGAACCTGCTTTCTCCACAGCCTTGGCTTTTATATCTCTCCTCATCCTTGGGTCCCCTGTCTCTGGCACAGCCCTGGGAATCAGAGACTTTAAAGCCAAACAGATAGTCCTGAACATTTTTATGGAAGTAGTAGCTCCCATCAGCCCTTCCTGGCACTTTGCAAGCAGGAACTTGGCACAGATACCTGCCCAAACCAAGACCTCTGGTAACCTTTAGTCTGCCTAAAGAGGGAACCCTGAGCTTTGTTTTGATTTCTTCAGTTAGCCTTTGAGGGCAAAAACAGACCGGAAAGAAGCATCAGAGCTCACCCATCTCTCTGCTAGTCTGTGAGTTAAGGCCTCCAGTATTCCCACTGAACCACAGGGGGATTGAAGAGGGGATTTCTTCTTGATGCTAAAGCAGCCCTGCAGAATGGATGCTCCCATGCTGCAAAAACTTCACTGTCTTTCTAGAACTTTCTAGTTCTGGGCATGAGAGCTCCTGGAAGAGTTCACTGCACTGCTTATCTGTCCAGGGAGGCAAATGCAGAGTGCAGTTCAGCCTAGATTTCTCCATCTCAACTCCAGCTACACGACATCTGCAAGGTGCCTGTAAACAATATGGCGAGGACTCAGCAGTCACAGGGCAAATATGACATTCCTATTATAACTGCATCTTCTTCCTTTAGCATAGTGTTGTGAATGTTGCTCTCACATTGTTTGACATGAAAGTAAACTCCTGTTGTAAACAGCAGGAGGAGATGGGAATTCAAACAACTTGCACTGGGTAAAGGTAGAAAATGCTTTTATCTAAACCTAAGCAGGCAGAAATGGCATGAGGCCATTGGTTCTGCTGGTACTGTCTGACTGTGCTTTCTGCCACAACAGGCTTCTCTGGTTGTATGGGCTGTCATCTTGAGATTCATGGGGGACCTGCCAGAGCCAGCACTGTTTGCCAAGAGTGCCAGCACCAAAAGCGGCTCCGTGATGACACAAATATATGATACACTTGGCAAGAAAAACCAGGTCCAGTTCAGGAATGACAGCCCAGATATGGTGAGAGCAGGTTATGTTTGTACTTTCATTTCCTTTCTTTGGTTTCTGTGCTGTACTGACCAAGAATGAGAAAAGCAGTCTTTTCATGCTACTGTACTGGAAATGCTAGAAGTGCAAAAGGGCCCTGTCAGTCCTGGAAGGACAATACAGCAGGAGGACACGAAACAAAACCATTTCCAATGTGAGCATCTGTTTGTCCTTAAGGAATCATTTTTGCTGTGCATTAAACTAACTTCCTATAATGGTAATGTGTTTTGTAGAGAGAAGGCAGAAAGGATAACAAGATTTCAAAGGGGATCTCTTCCCTGAAGCTGAAACGGACATCCAAATTGACAGGGAAGGTAAGAGATGGAAATAAATTGCTTCCCCTAAGACTCCTTGCCTGGAACCCTCTCTTCACCAGATGTTATGTGTCAGTAACCTCCAAGCTGGGAACTTGTCCCCCTGCCAAGCCAGCCCAGCCCTGTGTACAGGATACGTGCTACACTATTCTTATGGAACCATCCCCGTATGCACTGCTGTCATTCTTTGGTAGATGAACTCCATCCCTTCCTGCTGGAGAGTGACCCCTGAACACAATTTATGATTGAGAATTGCAGAATACTTTGCCCAAAGCCCTGAGCAGACTGAGAACACCATGTGCTAAGGGCTGTACAGGACAGTACAAGAAAGTTCTGCCCACTACTAGTGCTGTAACACTTCATTTTATAAGTTAGCTTGAGAAGGAAGGGTGAAGTATGGCCTCTTCCAAACTGCTCCTCGACTGAGCAGAAAGAGTTTTATCCAGAATGATCATGAAGGAATGTCCCTCAAGTGTGGGAGAGCTGCGTGGTAAGAGGGAAGGTTTCTAGGGCACTCTGGGGTTCTGTTTGGTTTGTTTCAGGTGACAGACCAGCTGAGAGGTGGAGAAGAGGCTTTCCAAGAGGACAACTCAATCTCTGAGAGGCCTATGTCCAACCTAGAAAAAGTGCACTTCATTATTGGCAATGCAATCCTGCGCCCTGCCATAAGGTAGGAAATCTGTACCTCCTCTGTGGGCCAGGCACCCACTGCATCAATGAAATCCAGCATCCTCTTTCCACAGTTCCGGGGCATTTTCCAAACTCTGGAATGTCTCTCATTTATTTCTGCGGGTTCCTGACTGAAATCCCAAGCTAGTCACATAGAACTGAGACTGTAGGCCACATCCCTCTTTGGAGGATGATTCAACTCTAGAAGAGGGGGCAGATAACTCCCTTACTGCCTTTCCTGGTATCTTTCTGTTGTAGTTTAGGTCAGCTACCTCCACATACAGCTGTCTGAATACCCCACAGATAGGCAACAGGGCTCTGGGCTGGGACCCAAAATCACCTGAAGATGGAACAGCCCTAGTATGAGGGAGAAGAAACACTCAGAATAGTAAGAAATACAGAGTTCAAGTACACTAGGTGTATGAGCTGTTCATAACCTCATTTTCCCAATAGCCTGTTGCTGAGCCCTCAAGCAATATCCCCAAATCAGAGACAGTTTTAAGGTCTGGCTTGGTAAGTACATCAGCCACTAGGAAAAGAAATCCTGCTTACAAGTGGTGTGAGGCTGGACCTGAGGCTAACCATGGTGTGATGATGAGACAGAAGCTAGCTGGTTCTGACATAATCCTGTGAGTTCTCTCCTCCATTCTAGCTTATGCCACACTTTCCTATAACAAAGCCCATAGGGATAGGCCCTGCTTTGACCACAGCCATAAAGCTGGATACCTCTTTATATAGTTGCTTTGCTTCAGTCAAGATGCTCCCCAAAGCAGATCTTCAGCTGGCAAAAAATGCCTTCAATCAATGCATCACATAGGCTAAGTGTTTATTCCCTCAGTCTTTGTTTCATCGTAAGTCTACCTGGAAACAAAAACCTCATCCACCTTTTGTCCTCCCACATCAGACCTGACAAATACATGTTCCAAAAGTCCAGAAAGATTATTTTTAAACAGCAGTTTCATTTATGTGCAGATTTTGCATCTTCTTCCCATATGTTCTTGCTGCAGGCAACTTGCATTTTCAGAAGCTCAATCTGAAGCACCCTTTCCTCCATTCCTGTCCAAAGACTCTCACCTAGTTTACCAAAAATACACATTTAAGCAGATGTCCCCCTATCCTTACCCCAAAATCAACATATAAGCAGGCAGACAAGAGCCACAAGATACAAAACACATTCTGTAGAGAGCTTAGAGCAAGTTTCACATGTGGAGGGTCAGCAATGCCGTTGCATAGCTGGATGACCCAGCAGATGTCATCCCCGCACAGTCCCCCTGCATGTTACAGGAGGTAACCCAGCCTGGGAATCATGCTTGAACTGCTCAAGTAACAATGGGTGGCAAAGGGCACTAGGTGTACTTTGAGCCTTTCCTTGCAAAAGCTAATGACACAGTTATTTCCTGTGGCACATTACAGGTGGTATCCTAGCTCAGACCTACTTCATGCTGCACCCATGCCAAGCGTGCAGTGGAAATGTAGCCAAAAACAAGTTCAGGCAATGAATCATCGTCTGTTGCTTTCACATGCTTTATTACAGAGATGAAATTTATTGCCAGATTTGCAAACAACTCACAGAAAACAGCAACAGGAGCAGCTATGCTCGAGGCTGGATCCTTCTGTCACTTTGCCTTGGTTGCTTTCCTCCTTCAGATACGTTTGTGAAGGTACACTACTCTCCTCTCCTAGAGCTGCTTAAATGCCTTAGCTGATCTGCTTTCTTGTGTATGTTGTTTTGATACAGATAGCCATATAACTGCCATAGCAGCTGGTGCTGTGATTTTAGCTGAAACCATCTCATTTCATATGCTTATCTGGGAATTTAAACTAATGATTTCTGAACTCACATTTAATTCATATGAGTTGGATTCTATTATTGATCACCCTGCTCACTTTAGATCTGCAACCTGCAAAGAATCTGGCAAATTTTAACCTTTCCGGTTCTGCCTTTCCAACATCTGAAACATGACTCCAGTTACAATCCTAGTGGTTAAATACACTCAGGAGGCCAGTATAAAATCACCTCCCTTATTTTACCAGTTCTTACCCTACATCTCCAAGCCCTACAAAATCCAGGAGAGATTTGGTCTTTTTCATCACTCATTAATTTCCAAATTTAAATGAGTGATTAATCCACTTCATCCCAGGAAAAGGAAACACAACCAACAATCCATGGCTCCAACTTGATATCGGCCTTCCTTCTAGATCTTAGAGGCAAACAGAATCCATATATATGCCTGAGTTTTCAGCCTTGCTTTATTGACACCTTAGCTCAAATGATTAATCTAGTGATTAAGCTATAATTAATCTAATCATAAATGCTGCTAAATGGACAGTTGTTGGAACAAGCCAGACAGAAGCCATAGACATATTTTGACATCAGCCTTCATCCAAAAACTTGTGAAGCATGCAGAACTCATGAAGGACATGACCATACCCTATCTGTAGGAATATTTTCAATCATTAAGATAACCAGGTGACCAACCCATGCTTACACCATGTCATCCAAGACATCAGAGCCACATGAGCTCCAAAATCTCAATTTATCCAATCATTCTCATCTTAACCATGGACTTCAACTATTGATATTGCTAGAGAACTTGGTAAAACTAAAAGTAACCACCATCACCAGTCCTAACCTGCAATTAACCATCTTCCCAGCACTTTTATTCCTATAAAATGCAAAAAGACTTCAGGCTCTTCAGTTGGAAACACTAAACCTTGCTCTAACCTAATCATAAGAATAAAGTCTCCACTGTCTAATATTTATCACAGTGAATGGACTGACACAAGTCTTCCTCTTTAGACTAAAAGCTCTGCAGGATGAGGTAAAACTTGATGTCTCAATCCTCCTTTTTCAACACACTAATTCCAAGCTTAACCGTTAGTACTGATGACTGTAATATACCAGCTGCAGACAGCTTCTTATGCTTATATATATGTTATGTTATGCTTATATATGTTATATGTTATATATATATTAAGTTTATATATATATATGAGGATTAGTGTTTCCTAACTCTTTCTTATACTCTGTGCATATAGTACCTGCTGAATTTCATCCACCATGGGCCCATAGGCTATGCACCATATTGTGCTGAACGTCTGAGACGGACCTATGTCAATGGAGCACGGACTGAACCTCCAAGCTGGCTGGAACTTCAGGTAGCAGCTCCCTTTTTGATTAACTATATTGACCTCTGTTATTTTATACTGGATTTTGTTTACAAACCTGTGCTAATAGATCTTCTTAAGTCAAATAAAGGAAATCAATTGCACAAGGGGATTGCAGACCAGCTGCTTCTTAGATACACCTCTTCTGGCTATTCAGTTAACCTAAATCCAGTGGAAAATATAAGTTAAAAGCTGCAACACATGACTTGCAGGGAGATGTTTCCATTCACTCAGTACCCACAGGCCAGAACCACTTCCTGAGGGAAGCTCTGATGATCATTTGTAGAAAGAACTGAGCAGGGTTTATACTTTTAAAATGGAAGGAAGAATGTGTATGATAGGGCATATATTGTCCTTCCCCTTCTTTTAAATGTCACCCTAGTCATTAGAAGTCACACACATACACCCCCTTCAAGTGAAGGCCTCAGTTCAATCCCTTCCGAAATCTGAATGACCCAATTGCCTAACAATCTCCTTGTGCAAAGTACTTGCTGCAGGCCATCTCTCCACTGCTACAACTGAAGCTGTACCCAAGAGTCATCAGGCCAAATAAGACTCACAAGAAGACAGTCAGCCTACACTGTTGTGTGATAATCAGCTCCTCTGAGCTGCAGTGAGGAGAGAACTTGAGGCTAGTGCTGCTCCAGGGATGTAATTTATACTTAAGACTCACCATGCATTGAAGAAGCTGTGTGGGCACTGGAAATTCAATAACAAAGAGTTGACTTGGGTGTATAGTGTGCAGACCTCTTAAATCTAAATGCCTTCTTCATTCTTCACAGAAAACTAAGCTTTACTCATGATTTATTTCTCTCATTTAACTTTGACTTACAGGCAACAAAGCAGAAGAAACCCATTATGTTTAATGTCACCCTGATGAATGGCCAAAGCATCACTGTCCCTGCAGACTCTGCTTCCACTGCCAAAGAGATTTGTCAGTTCATAGCAGATAAGACCACACTAAAGGATGTGTTTGGTTTTTCACTCTACATTGCTGTGTTTGATAAGGTAAAGTGTAGAAAAATAGAATGAAAGCTCCCTTCTCTTTCTGTGGAGCTGCTACTCTCCACCCAGCCTCACTGACGACCCCCTCTGACTTTTAGAAACACCCCCATCACACTCCCATTCTCAGACTAAATCAGTTCAGCTGAATCTCAGGACCTGATAATCCTATTCTGCCTTTCTATGGCTAACAAATAGAAAAATGCAAACCAGAGCTGCTTCAACTTCCAACTTATTTTTCCCAATACCACCCCTTGTACATAAAAACACATTTACCAAAGTACAACTTGCACATCCATCTGCTTACCTTTGCAGAGTTTTTTGTGCTGTCCAGAGACCAGGAGGTTTGGGTTTTGTTGTCCTTCCCTCAGACCCAAAGCAGGCACGCCAGTAAACACGTTGTCCTCTTGTCCTAGGTCTGGTCACTGGGTGGGGGACGAGATCACGTCCTGGATGCCATCTCTCAGTGTGAGCAGCTAGTGAAGGAGCGGGGCACACACGAACGCAATGCGCCCTGGCGGCTCTACTTCCGCAAGGAAATCTTCACCCCCTGGCACAACTCCCAGGAGGATCCTGTCAGCACTGATCTCATATACCACCAAGTCATTCGAGGCGTCCGGTTTGGAGAGTATCGCTGTGAGAAGGTGGGTCTCCTTATTCATCCACCTGAAGGGACAAAACTATGTTAACATTCCCACATAAGAAAGCAGGGAGATGAATGCAGTTTTAAAGCTGCTGTGAACAGCCCTTCTCTTCTTAATCTTAACAAATCCAGTCCAAGTGACTGTGCCAGCAGCCAGGCTGGCAGATGCAATTCATTTTGGTTTGTCTGTGACTTTCAGTTTGTGTGGCACCTGGCAGCATGTCCAAAAGGGCAGTGAAGGTCCTTTTAAAACATCTTTGCTAATAATCTCTTTGATGCTATGATTGTGTGAAGATCATCTCTCCTTATGCTGGATGACTGTCATGAGTTACCCAGACAAAACCAGAGCCAATTCCATTCCTAAGATGGATTCAAGATTGGATGAGGCTATCTGGACTTTGTGAAATTTTTCTATGTCTTGTTTAATGGATTGGTTGTTTCAGGAGGAGGATTTGGTGGAGATCAGTGCAAAATATTGTTACATTCAATTTGGAGATTCCATCCACAATGAGCTCGTGCAGAAGGTGCTCCATGACTGTATTCCAGCAAAACAGCTGAAGTCCAAGCCCCTGGAAAAGTGGGTGAGCCTTATAACCTATGCACATGCTAAGGTAAGAGGTTTGTCTGGCACTGCTGGGTAACCGCTCTCAAACATCAGCTTCTGCTTTTTTCACCATTTCCATTTATGAATAGTCTGTTGGGTGAAGAAGGAAAACCATCTCAGCTTATATTTCCCAAAGAGTTAAGTAGGGGAGCAAAGAACCTTTCCATCTTTCCATTCATTCTTCCATGTAAGGTCCAATGGGGGGGTGAGGGAGTGTGTGTGTGTCGATGTGTGTGCAGAATGAAAAGAGTAGATTCAAATCTCCGAACAGTCTCTTTCAGGCTCTCTAGCTCCCATCTGACAGTTGAGTCAGGATGGGCATGGGATGGAATATTGATTTTCATCTGGAAACAGATTACCTGGAGTATTTCCACCCAGATTGTGACAGACTCTGAACACATCAGTCAGTGGGGATTGGAGGGAAATAAGACAACGACATGCCTGTGGGCAGCCTCAGCTGCATATGTCTTAGGCCCCTGGAGGCTCTTTCTAGTTTAACTTTCTCCAGGTACCCTTGAGGGTATCTCTGGTATCAGGCTTGCCCTTTATTATCTGCAGATCATGCAAAACAGATTTTACTGAGGAAACCTTAGGTCTCTCTTTATACCACAGGCCCCATACACACAGGACCGTCTCTCCCGTCAGACTGTGAAGGAACAACTTGTAGATTTTGCTCGCTTTCAGTGGCCTTTGCTTTTTTCCCGATTCTTTGAAGTCACTAAGTTTTCAGGTAATACCTGAGCCTGGGAGTAGAGAACAGATCTAAGATCTAGAGGGGAGGACTCGATAGCATAGGTAAGGGTTCTTTCTGCATTTTCAGGTCCCAGCTTGCCCAAGAACCGCTTCATTGTCGCTGTAAATTGGAAAGGTATCTGCTTCTTGGATGAGTCAGAAAAGCGGCTCCTTGAGCTGACCTTCCCAGAGATAACTGGCATCCACACCAACAGGTGAGCGTTCCAGGAAGGCAAGATCTGAAAGGCTTCTCTGCCCATATCAGAAAGGATATTCCATGTAGGGGGAAGGTGTACTTTCCCTGCTGCCCCCCTAGGTGATCTGATCTGAGCCTGGAAAGGTGATTTAGCCTCAGTCTAGGAAACAAAGGGACAAGTTCTCAGCAGGCTGTAAAGGAAACATTGAAATGACTGATTCCTCCCAGCTGGTAGAAGGGAAAATGAACCTGCTCAGTCAGAAAGGTATAAGGAAGCACAGACATGCATCAAGACAAGAAATTCCCAAATAACTAACATAGTTAAGCCATCATCTGTTATGCCTGCTGGGAGCTTATATACTTCTCAGGTGTGATGGACCTGAACAGGATAACTGAGGAAAAGAGGGTAACCATTCTTTTGCTCAGGGCACACATCCTTACATCAGATCACTTAGTGATTAGGATCTTACATACACAAAAAATACCACTGTGAGGACTGTCACAGACCTAATCAGTTGCCCAGTTACTTATTCTGTAATGAAGCACTTTTGTACAAACATGATGGAGTCCAGAGTGAACCTGAACCACTTCAGTCCTTCGCACCTACCAAGTCCTGAGAAGGCAAATAAAGAACTACCAATATTCACTGTAAAGGAGTTGTCTGGAAGGAGGTGTAGATGCCTTGGCTGTAATCGCAGGCATGTCTGTAAGTCTCTCAGATGCTCTGGTAACAAACTGTTCAATAACACATAGGGCAGTGAAGACATTTGGACAGACTTGTACTCTCATTACACTTCGTGCTGAAGAGTTTGTGCTGACATCTGTAAACAGCGTTGTCATTGCTGAACTGGTGGTCATGTTCCTGGAAGGACTGAAGAAGAGATCACAATTTGCTGTGGCAATGCAGGAGAAAAAGTCCCAAGGTAAGACTTACCACTTTTCTACAAGGTAGGGAAGATATCTTGGGAGAACACAGCACTGCTTTGAAAGAGCCTAAAGAGAAGAGGGAGAACTTCAGCAAGAGTCCCTTTGCTCCAGGAGGGATGATCAGTAATCAGCACACCAATACCTTTGCATACAAATTACCCTTCCTTCCTCCTTCTACTTTGCATATTTTAGATGGTACAGTGTCCAACAACTCAGCCTGCTTATAGTAGGAAACTGCATCTAGGCTCCCTGGAAATAGTTTCCATAAGAATTTGAGAGGTGGTAAACTGGATTTTTCTGTGGAATACAGTTGGCTGGAACAGACAAAAGGGGATTAAAATGTAAACATTAACTTCACCTACTTACAGCTACTGAGTTTCTTTATAGGCTTTGCTACCAGTTCTACACACAAGGTCAGCATTCATTTGAACCAAATAGATTTTTGCCATTGCCCTCAATACATCAAAATCAGGCTGCCAGAGGAAACGTGATTTCTCTGAAGTGTTACTAGATAATCAGCTGTACTTACACAAATCACTTGCTATTACTAATTGAAGTGAGGCCTTCAAAATACAATTCCCTTGTCTTTCACATTGCAACCCCTTTGCATTTTCTTTGATTGTGAAGCCTGAACAGTACTCCCTTATTCTGTTTCCCAGAAGACCCTGCCATCCTGTCCTTCAAGAGGGGAGACTTGCTAATCTTCACCGAGGACAAAAGGCTGGATGCAAACTCTGGCTGGATCTGTGCCCAGAATGAAAGGACAGGCAAAACAGGGAATGTATTTCTGGAAGATATCTACATCGTTCCTTCTCTGACAAAACCCTCTAGTCAAGTACTGGTAAGAAGAGCTGAGCACTCTGTCTTTGAAGAGACCAGAAGATAAATTATAACAGTGTTAAATATGATTAAGTTTATAACTGGAAGTCAGTTGCTCCTCCGAGGTCAGATAAGTTCCATACCTCCCATTGAAGCAAAGCATTTCATTCTGTCCTATCTGAAAACAGAACTAAATGTTGCCAGAACTCTATGGAGAGGACTGCACTTGGCCAAAAGCAATAGCTCAAAAAAGCAGTCCACCATTAGGGATTTCAGTGCCTGGAATTTGAATCAATTACTGGAAATGGGTGTGCAGTTGAATTTTTCTGTGCTCATACCTGGCTTGATTGGGGATTGTACATCTCAAGGGAAGCCCTAAGTGCAGCTAATTGCTTTAAAAGAATATGCTTTTTGAGGGAGTCAAGATTTCCCATTGATCACTCTGATGACAATTTTGTCTTCTGTTTTGGAGATTCACTATATTGGATACAGTACTAACAAATAAAAAGCTGAAGATCTATGGGGAAAACACACTAGTAATAGGCAGGTGGGGTTTTCACAAGTGTCGTGCTTTGGATAATCCACTACTGTTTGGTCTATGGAAATTACCTCTTTAAGTATCCCCAACTCTTTCTTGAGTCTCTGAAGATGCTGCTTAGGAAACAGAAAGTCTCCTCTGCCACAGAGTACCTAATTTAGTGCATATATGCTGAGTAACACCTGACAACCTGTGCAGAGACCTGTGTCCTTGTGACATCTCTACGTGGCTGTGTCATTCCAGAGTTTGCTGATGATGTCCCCAGACCAGAGGAGGACAGCTTCACAGAACTCCTACATGGAGGAACCTGAAGAAGATCTCAAAGTGAAGCCTTATACCCTAGAGGAGTTCTCCTATGAACACTTCAGGTGAAACTCTCTGTGTAGTGTGCACCCTAGGGGAGTTCTTACTGATCTTCAGTGGCATTTAAAGCCTAGCATGTAGTGGCGTCTCCCTTTTCAGATTGAGTGCTAATTGTTCCCCATAATTAAGTGTGACTTTGGAAGTGTAGAGTTTCTGGCATGTGGCCTACTTGTACCTTTTACCTGCAGAAATGCAAAGGTAAGGATAGAAGAACCCTAGCTGGACTTGCTTCTTTATTCTTACTTATCGCCCCTTTGTCAGCCCTTACCAGCTAGTGAGGATACACAACATTACAGGCCTTGGGCAGTAAAGGAATAATCAGTCTTCTAAAACCTATGTTCTGTTTTCAAGCCTTCTCTCTTCTGGATCTACAAGAAACTACATTCTTGTTGTTAACATGAATAATCAAAGGAGATAGGAGATCACTGTTTTGAGAAAGAACATGACTAGAGAAGTCTGTGTGCTAGTGACCTCCTGTGTTCACAGCAACACTGACTCAGTAATTTTGTGTTGCCTGCATTTGTCTTTGCCTTCATTTAGGACTCCTGAGAAGGAATCCATCAGCAAAGCTGTTCTCCAAAAATCCCGTGGGCGCAATCAACTGTGGGCACATTCTAAGGAGCCCTTGAAACAGCCCTTGCTGAAAAGAGCATGCACAGACCCTGATCTTCGTGATTTGGCTTGTCAGGCCTTCATTGATATCCTTTCACTCTTCTCTTTGAGACCTGAGAACACTCAGGGGAAGGAGGAGCTAGCTGCATCCACTAAACTCACCTCCATCGAAATAATACTGCATCCACATTGCAGGGGAAACATGTACATCAAGGTAGCTGGTATCAGCTCTGTTTCCTGTAGAGGAAAGGTTCCTATTCCCTCCCAATGCTCCTCCACTCCTGATGGCTCACTTAACTGAGAATGTGGCTTTAGGAATGAGTGAGATCTACCACCCAGAGCAGGAGCTAATATGCCCAAAGTAAGCAGCTAATACAGCACAAATCACAGACAAGCAGTGACTGCTGCACAGGTAAAGAGTGTAGTGGACAGGCAGGGAATATATTCCAGACCCTCCTCCCAGTATTTGGCACTTAGACATCAAAAGAGTCACAAACATGTTAGGATCCAGGTGAGATTTCCCATTTACCTTCCAAAGTTGGTCTGCTTTTTCTTAACAGCACATTCACCCATCATGAAATTCATGGGAGACTATCCCTCAAAGCAGGTACACTCCTCTGTGGAAGTCACTGACCAGATATTTGTAGCAGCTATCCAGGAAGAGATCCTGCGGGATGAAATTTACTGTCAGATTATGAAGCAACTGACTGAGAACAGAAACAGGTATTCACCTGGGGGCAAGCACCCTGCTTCTGCAGAGCCAGGCTCAAATGCAGGTGGTGATAAGGAACCTCAGCTCCTCATGGTGGTGGGGTGGAGGGAGAGGGGAAGGATGGCCTAATGTTGGAGTGACACCTTCCTTTCTTCCTTTTCCTGGGCAGTGCTATGGGGCTCACCTTTGCACAGCACTTAGGACTACAGACAGGCAACAGAGCATGACTGTCGCTCTTTTCCCTTGAGCTGTTGCTTTGCTCCCATCAGCATTCAGTGCTCACCTCTGTGCAGTATGACATGAGACAAGCAAGATGTTACTAAAGCCTTCTTACTCCCAAGGCAGTCTGTGGAGTAAATACCGCACTGCATTAAGTTCTTGCATGTTTTCAGTGCCTGCTCTGCAAACTTTCATTGGCTTGAAATATTTCCATTGACAATATTTCCCTCCTATAAGCACATAGCTCACACTCGGTCTTTTATCACCAGTAAATACTTTGGAGTAGTCATGCTAGTTTATACAACTGCCTTGCAGAACAGATTGGTTACACCAGCCCTGCCTATGTGTAAGTCCCTGTAACAGGCTGGTGTTTTCTTTCCTCACTCATAAAATGATAATTTGACCTACTTCAAGGGGAACTGAATTGCACAAGGAGGTTTAAAATAGTACAAATTATTAACAAAATGGTGTTTTTCTAGCTGTATTGTGTCACTGCGAAACTCAGAGAAGGAGCTTCCATTTGGTTTTCTCTCTGGCTGTTCCACAAACACTAGATTTAGTGGAACATTTACTATGTAACTATTAAATAGTAGATTTCCTTGTGTGCACTAAATCTTCCAGGCAACTTAATGCACAGTCTGTAACCATGGTGCCAGTGCCATGCCTGATGCACTCTACCAATTTAGCCATTGTTTTGAGGGGGATCACTGATGTGGAAAAAAAACTGCTTGAAAGGCAGCTATTTCCATATATTTTCATTAGAACAGCCAGAGCAACAAATCCTTCACCCTTGCCAGGCTACTGCACTGTGAACCATATCCTGCTCTCAGACACAAACACCACAGATCTATAAATGGGATTAAAATAGCATGTTTTCATCTGCAAAATCAGAGAAATAAATGGGAATAAGGAAGCTGGGACCTCTCCATTCAGCAGAGCCCGGTGCCCATTCAAAGGCAGACCTGCTGACTTTCCCAGCCAAAACCACTTCACACCATTAAATGTTACAGAGCAATTCCTGGGCACAGATGAAGTGTGTTGTGCTCCTGGCTTTGAAGGTAGAATGACTGACCACTTCCTGGCTGCAGAGCCTTTCTTACGGGGGAGGGTGAGATGCCAGAAGAACTTTAACTGGCAGACTTCACAAGTCCAGAGGCTGGAAGAACTGGCTTTCTGCCTGCAAATTGCACAGACCTCATCCACTGTGTTTAAGAACCTCATTACACAATACCATCTATGTGCTTATTTTTCAGAGCAGGAGCATGCTCGAGGGAAAGTAAAGGTGCAAGTAAAGAGCAAAGCTGTCCAGCACAGAGGGCAGGTGAATATGAACAGCTGATAAGGCACAATCCAAATGCATGTGAATTTGAACAGCATATTGACAGTGGCTTTCCAAGAGGATGGCACTGGGGCCACTGCTTCCCAGATGAGTGTTAAACTGAAGCTTATATTTATTCATGAGATTTGCAACTGTCATGAATATTTATCAACCAGGATTTAGCATTGTCTTCACATATGGACTCTGGTTGTTGTGCAGAAAATCACTGCCAAGATCCCATGAGAAGGCACTGTTGATTAGCAGCTCCCTGCTGAACAGCAGCACATACTATTATGAGTGTTTGTTTCTCTTCTCTGTAGCTGGTGTGTGGTCAAACAAAGAATTATACATGTCTAGAGCAGAACCGTTTGCTTTGTGTTCACAGGTACAGTGTGACCAAGGGCTGGCAGCTCCTTTGGCTCTGCACTGGCCTGTTCCCACCCAGCAAGTCACTGCTGAAACATGCCCAGAAGTTCATAGAGACACGTCAGAAAGAAACACTGGCCCTGGAGTGCAGTCGGAGGATTCACACAGTGATGAGGTAAAGGATCTGGCATCCCCTACCCAAAGGGGAACAAGGGGTCCCGTATGTTGACCTGACCACACTCACAGGGAAGTCTGCTGCCTCCCTGGGTGAAGGACTTCAGCAGAAAACTGACTTGTCTGGTATGGCCCTGCCACTACTATACCTTATTAGTCTCCCATGTGGGCAATGAGGACATCTCTTCAAGAAGCCTAGGGAGACTCAAGAAATACTTTAGGGCCTTGGGGTGACTGGTGCAGGGTTCGGGAGCCCAAGTAGTGTCCTCGTCCCTCCTGCCAGTCACAGTCAATGACAGTGGTAACATCAGAAAAATCTAATTCCTGGCTCCGTGACTGACATCAGCATCCAAATTTGGGGCTTTTGACCATGGATCAGTCTACACAGCACCAGGCTTGCTGGTGGCAAATGCAGTACACCGGCCCCAAAGGGTGAGAAGGATTCTAGCCCAGGAGCTAGAAGGGGTTAGAGGACTTTAAACTAGGTTTGAAGAGGAAAGGGATTAACATCAAGCTCACTAGAAATGAGCGAGGGGCTAGCATGCCACTGTTGGAGTCCAGATCCACTTAAATGTGTCTATGCTCTCTTACAAACTGAACTAGTAAGAGGGGTCCGTGTCACAGCTACCAACATTATAACAAGTTCAGTATCACACATCATCTCTTGACTCCCAGAGCTGGATACGTTTGTACAATGAACATGACACAACCAGAAAGAGTGCAAGGGCTACCAGGATTTCAGGAAGCTTCAGCTAAACTGGAGGGGAAAGGTTTTCCTAGATTCCTTCAGGCACTGCAATTACCCAGCTTGAGGCTCCAAGAACAAGCTTAACCCCAGCCTTCCTCCTTTTGATGCTGCTGTGAGTTACCATGTTCTTGCCACAGACCTCTTCAGTAAAAAAGCTGCTCAATGATTTCTCCCTCCTGCTCCTCCATCCTCGCTTTTCTCTTAGGCTGGGCCCTGCTTTTGGTCTGTGAGCCCTGTGGGTCAGGCTCGAGAGGAATGCTAACACAATGGCTGTCTCCCTTTCCGTGGATGGGTTTTGGCACTGCTGGGAAAATGTCACTGCACATTGAAATCACTTTTGAAGTGCCTGAAAAATGCATGGCGAGGAATGCTGTTCATTGTTTTTTTTCTATGGAGAAGACTGAAAATTTCCTGCCTCTCTATACCATGCGCTATTCATGCTGTAAACCCTGTTGAGCTGTACAAAGCTTCTTTAGAGTGGGGAAACACAGAAGAAAAGGCAGAATGGGCTGTTTAGGAGGAAAATTCTATCTGCTAAACTGCCCCAGATCTGGAGCCCGAGGGATGGAAAGAGGAACAAAGACAAATCTTGTCCTATGATTAAAGCTACTCTCAATAGAATATTGCAGTTGGAAGCGACCTGCAATAACCATCTAGTCCAAATTCTCCCTGTAAGGATACTGCTCTCTTTGGAAAAGCGAGAACAGGCAGCTCAAAGGCCTGACCTATAATATGTAGAGTAGAAGCCAAGTGAGCCCTGAGGTACACCTTTTCCTCCATAAACAGCTTTACAGCTTCATCCCCAGACTCCTGGCCAGGGAACCAGGGAGCATCTGATGAGTGTTAAGCAGAACTTGCCTTGGCAATGAGTTCCTAGCTGTGGCTGCAGGCAAGCTGCTGCACTTCCTTGGTCTCCTGTGGCCCCTCTCTCCTGCAAATCCAGGAATAGCTGGCTGAGTAGGGTAGGTCCACACTCCTTACAGTGCCTGCACAGAACCAAAGCACATGCTGTTTAATTTGGTAACAGTCAGGCCTTCCTTCTCCAAATGGAACTGCTGTTTCAGTTAATGGAAAAAACCCTAGTTTTCAATCAAGCTGGATGCCAGACTAAGCTCTCTTCTGGAGAGACTGGCCCAGTGTGAGAGAGGAGTTTGGCCCATAAGCTGTGGTGCACAAAACCTCCAAACAGCCTGCTCTGTGCCACTGAGGGCAGGAAAATACCAGCCCCAGAAGGTAATGTGCTAGATTGTTCTCATTTTGACTGTATCAAGGCATGACTCAGACCTCAGAGCCAGTTCCTTTGCTTTGCTCTGAGATACAATTTCAAACAACTGGGATTGTACAGCTTAAACTCCTTGAGTCAGTGATTACATGTCACCTCTTATAAGATGTAATGCTTCTAGCAGCACTCCAAACGTTCATGGGACTTGTCTCCTGAGCTGTAACTTGTTTTGTATCCGAATGCACCTTTTTGCAAGAAGTAAATAGAATGTATTTCTCCTTGTGGCCACTATCCTTATATTTCAATAATAGTGATGAAAAATGCTTCTGAATACATAGAAGGGGTAATGGTACTGGCTAGGAAGGTGCAACCTAATGCAACCTCCTTGCAGAGTACATCAGACTTGTAATATACATGCTAACAGAACCCTCATTTTCTTGCTGCTAATACAGTGACATTTGCAACTGGGTGAAGGTCCATTGTAGGCTGCCCCATCACATAGCACTAGCATTCTGGATGGAGTCTGTTGTTTGGATGGGATACTGTTGTTCAGCTCCTCAGAGATTAAACACCCAACACTGATCTTTGCTGTGGTGATGGTGGCATTTTCCAGGAGTGGCTCCAGGAAGTGGGCACCGCATCCTGTGGAGGTCGAGGCCATCTTACAAAACAACACTAAGGTCTCACACAAGATCTGCTTCCCCAATGAAACAGAAGAGGTGAGAACTTACTTGTTTTCCCAGCCATGATGTTTTCATGCAGGAGCACGTTTCAAGATGTTCTGTGTTCCTGTTTCTTCCTCTTCTCTGTGTAACAAGATCCTTGTTATCTCATAGGCGTTTGATGTGGGAACAAACACCAAAATCCGCACTCTGTGTCAGAACATTGCCTCCAAATTACAGCTGAGCTCCTGGGAAGGTTTCAGCCTCTTCGTGAAGATTGCAGACAAGGTAACACTTCTTGACTACAGTGGGGTAGCCAGACTGCCCCCTCCTCTCTTACTTACCAGGTCACCTAAGCAACCACGTATGAGCCAAGCAACAGAGCGGGTCATTACTGCTTCTGTCTTACTAAGAGAATACAATCTAGACTTGAACTTTTAGCACCTGACAATTCCTTTGGGTCTCTCAAAGGGGCTGGATGAAGATGCAGAGTTTCTATTAGTCAGTCAGTACAAAGGTAGTACTAAAACCAGAGAAGACAGACCAGTCACTTGCTCTCTAGTGTCTCAGAAGCTCAAGTTGCCCGAGCTGAAGCTTGGGTTGGCTGCCTTGCTGAAGAGGTCCCTTCTCTGGAAATGTGATCAAAGGAAAAGCTGGGTGTAAGCAAAAGGAGTTTCTCATGTGCTATGCTCCTGAAAAGAGGAACCCAGGATGCACCAATCTTTACAAAAAAGAGATGGCTAAGAATAAGGTAGGCATCTTCAGCTGGACTTCAATAGGCAGGTTGGAAATCAAAAAGCAACAGAAGTTGCAATAAAAATCCCTGTTTGAAATAGAAGTAATTTAAGACATTGCCATCCTATTTCTCTGTTTTTTTTGCCTGTCTTTCCTGCCATAATTATGTTCTCTCACTGCAGACAGGGACTAAAACCCCCTCAGCATGATGTTTGGGTATGTTGGCACAGGCAGTACCTGCTAACCCCTCCTTTCTCCCCTTCACTGCTTGGCCTCTTCCAGGTGATCAGTCAGAATGAAGCAGACTACTTCTTTGACTCGCTAAGGCAGGTGACAGACTGGAACAGGAGGAACAAACCAGGGAAAGATGGTAAGGAGAATGCCAGCCAGCAGGACAAGAAGGAGCATGAAATGCTGTGTTGAACTGGGGAAGCAGCAAATTTATCCAGTAGGATTTACTCCACCTCAGGAAGTGTGTGGCAGAGCCTTACGGTATCCTTTTTGTTTGTACATGCATGGTTACTGCCTGCACCAGCAGTAAGATCCAGGGACCTGATGCCACCAAGCATTGGCCATGAGAAACACCAGAACATCTTTTGGGGGGGATCTCTTCAGGCATTTTAAGTTAGCGCCAAAGAGTTTTTTACCTGTTGCATCCAAATCACACAAGTTTCGTAGGCTGATCCTCTTTACAATCCAAAGCTCATGCACTGCCAGGTCAGGTATCAGCCAACACATGTACATAGGTTCTTTACACAGTGTCACTCCCATTCCTTGAGCTGTTACAAAGCTGTTGTCTAGATAGCCTTGGGTGGCATGGTTTAGTGGGAGGTGTTCCTGCCCATGGCAGGGGGGTTGGAACTAGATGATCTTAAGGTCCTTTCCAGCCCTAACTATTCTATGATTCTATGATTATTACTTGGTGATACCAAAGCACAAGTTGTACTGCCAATAAATCGAACAATATAATGCTAAAGACAGCAATTCTGTGCACTTTACCTCCATGTAAAATATACACTTTGAAATCTACATCAAACTCAAACTCCCCTCAAATTTCGTATTAATTTGTCCTGACTTTTGCTTATTTCATTAAAAGCAAGGTTCAAACTCCTGAAGCACTATCTGTGTATCTAAGACATCCCTCTTCTTCCCACAGCTGATGCAGCTGCTAGGAGATCTGAAAATTACAGCATAAAGACGTGGGTGCAATAAATCACAGTTCATTTCTATAAACACGGCCACAGGGAATGTACCTGCATCAGTATAACAGAATTCAGATGTGCTGCACATCAGCAGGCAGCTCTCATGAGCACCAAGAAATAACAAACACTCATATTGCAGCCATCCTCAATTTCTTTCTCCATCTCTGAAGAGCTTGCACTGATCGCTGCGTGATCAGTGTCCAGGGACTGACAACTAATCACTTATCTTAATCACTAATTCATTAATCACTTTCTTGGTCATCTAAAATGGCCTTTTATACCTTTTTGTTAGTAATTTTGTTTGTTGCTATTAAAATCAGAATTACATTTCTGAAGAAACCCACAAGCTATGTAAAACTGCACAGCTCTGAAGCATACAGAGAATACTAACGAGACAATACTAAACAAGATCTTCCTTGTTTCCTTAGGGGCTGCCATGTCTGTGGCTTATAAGGTGTACTTCATGAGAAAGCTGTGGCTGAATGTAACTCCTGGGAAGGACCTGAAAGCTGATTCAATCTTTCATTACCACCAGGTAACCAGCTCCCTAAAGCATAAATATTAACAACGGGCAATGTGATCCAAGAAATCATTCTGAGAAAGCTAAGTCTGCTGGAGTATTACCGAGGCCTGCATTATAGAACCTCCAGAGGAGCATCTCTGGAGAGCATAACTCAGCCCCGCAAGAAGGTTTATTTCTCACAGTGTTCACAATTTAGCTATATTGGTTATGTTAGGAGCACTGTTCCTTCATGTAATTGTTATCTGGAGGTGCTAGTCTTGCTCTGTAATTGTATGGAGAAGCATTGAACGGTTTGGGTTGGAAAGGACACTTTAAAGATCATCCAGAGAACCTCCTGGAGTCCAAAGCTCTTGGGATGTCTTTGGACTGTGTTTGGCAAGCCTCACATACTGACCTCACAGCTTTAGAATGTGCAAGCCAGTGTTTGTTTGCTTCAGCCCATTCTGTCTAGATTCAGAGCTGGTCTCTTCCAGGAGCTGCCAAAGTACCTTAGAGGCTACCACAAGTGTTCCAAGGATGAAGCTGTCCAGCTCGGAGGGCTGATTTATAAAGTGCGCTTCAACAATGATCACACGCAGCTGGCAATCATCCCCAAAATCCTGAAGGAGTTGGTGCCAGACAATCTGCTCCGAGTAACCTCACCAGACGAGTGGAAGAGGGTAAGAACATGAGCTTTCATGAATTACACTACTTGCACAGAGCTTTATGAGAGAAATCAATCCACACTAGTTTTGGTCTGCCACTCTCTGAAAGCACTATGGAGGGACACTCTTGGATGTTGCTGGTTTGCCTCTTAGAATCCAGCTTTTGCATCCTCTCTACCAAAGCTCTGAAAAATATCTGCAGCCCTGGATGATTGAAGTGTGCATCTCTCTTGGAGATACTCATCTATTTCCAGTGCCCAAAAGAAGAGTTAGAGATAGGAAAGACAATGCTGAGGCTGGAGATTTGAGGAGCTTGGAGGGAAAGAGAAAAGTAAGATGTGTGCTGAATTTTTCCTAGTTTGGCCAGCACATCAGTCACCTTGTACCATGTGTATGCTACTGGCAGCAAAAAGCTCTTTTATCCACCAGAAGGCAAGAAGGTTTCAGCAGGTACTTACCACTTAGTCCACTGAGAAAGACAGAGGACACAATTTCAAACAGAGGGAAAATTCACCCTATGTGTTTCGGCAGAAAATGTGATACATGTCTGTGGGTGTTGAACATTGATTTTGTTCCATCCCATACTGCCCTCCGCCCTGAAATCCATTCGCTTGGGCTCCAGGACTTCCCTCATTAGTAAGGGACACTGGGAAAGGTTTGGCTCTACCTTGTCCCATGGCAAGGCTATTTTCGTTTGCACTGTCCTGGGACTGCTGCTGTGGGTAAAAGGCTGATCTTGGTGATGATCCAATGCTGTCTTTAGTGCTAATGCTGGACACTGGAAACCTGCCTCTTTCCAGCTGAATGGACTTTGTGTTCTTTTTTCTAAACAGAGCATTACTGCAGCATATAGTAAACATGAAGGAAAAACTGTGGATGAGGCCAAGATTGCCTTCTTGAAAATAGTATACCGGTGGCCAACTTTTGGGTCAGCCTTCTTTGAGGTGAAGGTAGGTTTAAAGGCCTGTATGAATGGCTTTGATAGCAGACCGGCACTGGGCATACGGACTGACTATAATTCCGTATTTGTGTAAGTATAAAGCTGAATTCCCCTAATCTACTGAGGAAAACTCAGTGACTTTAAAGTGAGGAGATTTTTATCCATTCTGAACTACGCTTGCTATTTACCGGCTGTGTTGTTTTTCCGGTCATAATACCTAATACTACAACTATGCAGCAGTTGTAGGGAGGTTTTACTTACGTAGACACTTAATTGCCCCATCACTGGTATCCACAACAAAACACTGCCAAATCATGTGTCTCTGGGGACTCTTCCCTCAAAACAGAGCTGTGCTCATCTTCTCATTCTGCAGTGGATACCTCCAGGAATCATTTCCCACTTGCTACCTTCAATTTGTCCTTGCTAGGTTCTTAACTGGTTTGCAACCAACTATTAATCCTATCATCAGATTGCTTAGGAAATAATGGATCTGGCTCTGCTTTTATGTAGCAGCTGCTCAAGTCATCAATATATGGCCAAAAAAGTCATCCTTAGCAACAGTTACACAACACTGAAGAGCTTTTATCTTTCAGTGTTTATCTGATAGAGAGAATGAGAAGCTCTGGTAAAGGTCACTATGCACTTCATATGGACCATTTCTTCTTTTTCTACTTAACTTGCTCTGTTACTTGTTTATAGCAAACCTCAGAGCCAAATTTCCCAGAGATTGTGCTGATTGCAATCAACAAGCAAGGAGTCTCACTGATACATCAGAAGACAAAGGTAACAGTTGCTTCTCAAGAGCCTATGTAAAGAAGGATTTAAATGACCGTGTTAATTTAGGGACAGCAACAAGGACCTTCTCCCTGAATGGTAGGAGAGGATAAGAGTCCCTCAGTTTATTCTCTGTGTGAAACTGAAGGAAATGTTACTGCCTCACATCACACTTCTTTGCAGTTTCTACCCTGGAAAAGGAAACAGTGCAGAACACCTCTCAAAAGAAGTGCAATCATGATGGACGTGGGCAAAGGCAGATGGATGGACAGTGCACTAGGGAACTTGCCTTAGACAAATGCTTTGCAGGAAACCCAAGTTGTCTAAAAGATCGGGTCGAATGTCAGTATTTAGCACCTCTCTAACCCAAACAGTCTGGTCCTAAGTTCCCAGGCAAAAATGATCATAGAATCATAGAACAGTTAGGGTTGGAAAGGACCTTAAGATCATCTAGTTCCAACCCCCCTGCCATGGACAGGAGCACCTCCCACTAAACCATGCCACTCAAGGCTATGTCCAACCCTGCCATGAACACTGCCAGTGATGGAGCATTCACAACTTCCCTGGGCAACCCATTCCAGTGCCTCACCACCCTTACAGGAAAG